>QYTT01087551.1:0-23423 GCA_006980735.1 Dasypogon diadema | reverse complement strand
CTATTTTGCTGTGCCTTTTCGTAATAGATGAGAGTTACATCTGGTGTACCACAGGGGAGACATCTCTACTCTTCGCATATCTTTTTAATTCTGACTTGGACGCCTTTCATAAGTAATATTCTATAAATTACCATCATTTAAATATCACGAAATTTACCTGTGTATTCTTTTCACGCAAAGGAACCAATTGCTTTTTAATTTCATCATAGATCGATCCTCCTTTCCAGGTTTGATAAAACCAAAGGCCTGAGTAGTCGATTTGCGTTTGAGGATCATATCGATGCTATTACTAACAATAATAAAATAATAAAACTCTGAACTTTATAAAGAGATGGTCCCCGCATTTATCGTCTTCTGTATTGTATGTTTGTTATATCTATCCTTGAATACCTTGTCTAGTCTCATTTTTATCAGGCCCACATTAACCGAATTGAAGCCATTCAATGAAGATTTTTCAAGTTTCCTCTTCGTTGCTTTCCGTGGGACGCAATTACTGATAAACTGATAAACTTAACTTCTTATGATTTAACACTTTAGAGCTTAAAAGGAACAAAACCAAGACGTAATGTATGCTGTTTTCTTTAGAAGTAAAAGATTCGCAAAAGCCAATAAATTCGATGGAAAGAAGACTTTCGTGGCATCTTGATAGGTAAATTTCTCAAAGACCTGAAAATTAGAGGCTTAATGCTCCACCACGATAATGCATTTTCCCACACCGCTGAAGTAACTTTAAACCTTTTAAGAAAAATAACATGAAGTTACTACCCATCCACCGTACTCACTCGAAATCTCAATATGTGACTTTTGATTATTTTTCAATCTAAAACAGAATTTAGGTGATCAGTGTTTCACTTCAGAGGAAGAGATCGACTTTGTCACAACAGAACAGAGTATTTTAACTCCATTCCAGAAAATGATTGGCGCGACACTTTCCGTCTGGGGACTGCCACAATTAGCATAAAAGCTTTCGTGAGAGAATTCCGTGTTGAAATGCCTTCGTCGTGAGAGAGCTTTTTAAATGTCGGACAACGGTGACCGGTACGGCAGTCAACGTGCTCATACTGGAAGAAAACTAAAGTTTACTCTTATCTCAACAATTTCAAAATAATGATAGCTTTCCTTTTCCCTTTTTACTTTCCTTTTTCCTAGTTTTCCTTTTCCTTATTTACTTTTAATACTTCTTGACACCTGTGGTTAATTGAATGTAGAGCTTATTTCCATAAGGTGAGAAACCCATCCCCAGAAGCTGATCCTTACACACACCAAATCATTTACGTACCCCTGAACTTCGTAGTTAGACTAGGCTAGTTTAGACAGAAGACAGTGAAGAACCATGGACCACAGTAAGAGTGAGGCTATGACTACATTGGAGCCGGACAGGATCATACTGGCGTCAATAGATATCCCTGAAAACTGATCCGGTTTTGCTCGGCTGAAATGTAGCTACAATTCTGTCCGGCCGGATTTGGACTGGTCTGGTGTGGTCTGGTGTGACGGGGCATGGTTATGGAGTCATCTTCAAGTTTCGTCCACACTTTGCAGTATTTGATCAACTTCCTTAGAAACCCACACATAATGCCAATATAAATAATTTATTAATTAGTATTTTGCTTATCAGTGTTCATGGATAATGCACAGTTGCTTATCGGATCGTTATAGTGGCCCCCACATGAGAGCGAAAAAGTTTGTATCATTGAGTTCCGTGATTTTTTTTTTAATAATAAAGCGAAGTTCAGTTTACCCCATTTCGTTATCATTTCTAAGTGCAATGCTCAATGTCTGCGACACAATGATAAGCTTGAAAGACCTGTGCAGCTATAAATAACTGAAAATTGTATTTAAGCCCCTGCTATATGATGTTACTAATAGTTTATCATAAAGTCTACATAAGTTTTTTTTTGATGCGTAGAGGGAAAGAAATAAGATCACAAGTTCTCAACTGAACTCACGATTCAGCTTCAGTCATCTCCTTGATCAGTTGTGGTGGAAGTGTCTCCTATTCGTATAAAACCGCATACCTCGTGTAGAAGTTTTCACTTTTGTGCAAGTTACTCTAGACTAGAGTCTGCAGTGGATATCAGTTCGAGGAAAACTCAAAGATGGATCGCTGGAAGAATAGAGTAGCAGTTGTGACTGGTGCAAGTTCGGGAATTGGAGCGGCTGCCGTAAAGGACCTTGTAAAGGCTGGCATGATTGTGGTAGCATTAGCGAGGCGAGAAGAAAAAATTCGCGAAATTCGTGATAATCTTCCAAAGGATTTGCAATCCCGTCTGTATCCTATCAAATGTGACGTTACCAAAGAGGAAGACGTTAAGAGTACTTTTGCTTGGGTAGAGAAGAACTTGGGTGGTGCCGACGTTTTAGTAAACAATGCCGGAATACTTCGTACCACTGAACTGATTAAGCCAGACAATACCAAAGAAATTAGAGAGGTGCTGGACACCAATGTGATGGGTGTCGTCTATTGTACACGAGAAGCCTTCAACTCCATGAAGGCTAGAAATGTAGACGGACATATAGTAATCATCAATAGTATTTCTGGGCACACGGTTCCAAATTTCACGAAGGACGTTCTATGTTTGAACATTTATCCAGCTACGAAATTTGCTATTACTGCAATGACGGAAACCTATCGTCAGGAATTCCAGAGAGCTAAAACTAATGTGAAGATTTCTGTGAGTTTATGGCAGTTATAAAGACGTGGATTGATTTTATTCGGTATTTTTACTGTGCAGAGTATTAGCCCCGGAGCGGTTTTAACAGAGATTTTCCCAGCACAAGTCAAAGATTATTGGGAAACGAATTTCCCTATGCTGAAAGCAGAAGATGTGTCCGATGCTATTCTTTATGTGATCGGAACACCACCTCATGTCCAGGTGAATTGTTGATTGTGATGAAAATGATGAAAAAAAACGGTGGCATTTAACTTTTGCTTCTTTTTAGATCCATGAGCTGATCATTAAACCTATGGGTGAATCTTTCTAATTTTTCTATTAGAATATGTTTTGGATAAAAAGGAAACAAAGCGAAAAATGAAGGAATTATATGTTTTGTGTTTTTTTTTGATTTTTTATTTACAATTTACCCTTGTTACAAAAATTATATTCTTTCGTTGCTCAGTTCCGCTTGGAGTTGCATTTTGAGTTAATTTCAGTTTTTTTAATCTGCCGGAGGGGACTTTAATAAAAATAACTGATTATTCATGACTTTGTATAGTAATCTTTCTATCTACCATTTATCTGCAATGAAATTCACTTATATACCTTAGATACACAGCAACAAAATTGTATAATTGCACTGCAATGCGTCTAAAGTATTATTCAATGGCTGTGGAAATGTGCTAGACTGTGCAATAATTGAGATAATGATTGTAATAAAAATGCAAATTACTTCTTCCAAGCGTTATGTAAAGAAATATTGTTCTTATCTTTAATTTGTTGTATACAAATAAGATTTTACACTTTTGTTGATAATATGATTCAAAAACCGTTGAATTGACAAATCACTTTCGTTGTAATTTCATCCATAGAGTCTTCTATTGATTAATTTTATTAAGGCATTTAATAGTGTTAAATACAATTAGTTTCTTTTTAAATTTCTTACTGTCTGGTATGAAATCATTGATTAAAGGTTTCCTTACTGAAAAGTTATACCAAGTCATGCTAAATGGATTTTTTCATAACCAGCTGGGTAATTTTTTATGGAGTTCCGCAAGGTTCTGTTCTAGGCCAGCACTTTTCTTATTTGTTTTTGTAAGTGATTGTCTTACTTTTACCTCTATGCTGATGGTATTTAATTGTATTTCAGTAGACCTATTGATTATTATAAAAAGCGTCAATGATTATTAAAGACTGATGAATTCTTCCAGTTTTCTTATGTGTATTGTCAAGTATTGTCTCAAAATAAGGATTAACAACAATTTTCACATAATGAAAATTGATGCTGTTTCCAATGATTGCATCAGATATGTATTTTGCGTCTGTATCTAAATCTAAGCTGTTAAGTTGTACATCATCAACCCTCAATACGATTATGCCCCTGCAGAGTTTAGGATTTTGATCACACTATCGTAAATATTAATACGAAGGCCTCCTTTTATATCGTTAAACCTTCAAAGGTAGTGCTTTTCATGTTTCTGACTGCCCTGGGTATAAACTTCCAGAAGAACAAACTTGGGCATTCTGTGGTTACTCATTTTGGACAAGTAACCAAGCCATTTAAGTTTGACATGGGGGGGAGGGGAAAATTGTTCAGCAGTAACCCCAGGATATATATATAAAATTAAATGACAATTCGGTTAATTTATCAAATGATAGATTTTAAAAATCATAAGTGTATAAATAAAAACGATAATTTCCAATAGCTAAAAGAATATCATCAGAAAATAATGAGAATAAAATTGGGCAATTGGATTGTATCTTTGGGGAACCCCACTACTAGACGAAACTAGAACAATATCCTCCCTGAATTTGATCTGAATTTCTTAGGGATGGAAATAATAAGCAATTACCATTTCATCGGAAAAGTTAAAGTAGGGATTGTAGAATTAACGATGTGAGTAAAAACAGAGTATAATATTAGTAACGAGAATTGTGATAAAATATTATCAATATTATCCAAGATAGTCGCGCTATAGACTTAATAGAATACAGTGCTATGGCAAAGCCAGGTGACTTGGTTGAATTAAGTGAAAAGTCACATATTAACAGAAAATCATTATTTTTGAATTACTTGTCCGTCCATCCAATCGTAATTCTTACAAAATTGATTGCAGATGAATCAATAAATGCCAGTGAACCACAGTTCACTGATATTGCTTCTCTTTTCAAAGGCTTTCTATAGTATGAATTCTGAAAAATACTCCTTTTTACATTTTTTACAAATAAATCTTACCTCTTTGCAAATAAAATTCACCCATGTAAAAATTAAATCCAATCTTTTGCAAATCAAATTCACCTTTTTACAAATCAAGTTTTTCTACAAGAATTGTATGCATCACGATTATTTCCTGCGACAAAAACTAAACATTTGTGAATCGGGGTTGATAATAAATGTCCATAAAATAATATGGCATGGCAAACTGTATATTTTTTTTTTAATTTTTTTGCACATACTCCAAATTAGAGCCAACATTATATCCATCACTCATTCCCTAGAAAAATCATCAAAAATGTAATCTGAACTAGATTTTCCGGAAAAATAAAACAAACACTTCTCAGGACTCACCCTTCCGTCTAGTATACTTCAGTTTTTTGGACAAAGCACATGTGCTCAGACCAAACAAAAGTCAAAATGAATTTTCGCTGTTTGCATGACACATAAAAAACGAAAAAAATCATATTCCTACAATTATGCTCCCTTACAGGAGGGTGCAGCTAGCTACAACCATTTCTACTGCTACTCTTATCACGGAATTGCCCTGCTTCTCCTGCTGCTGCTGCTGCTGCTGTTGTTACATGTAAATCAGGAAAACCTCCAAACTCTCTTCTGTCAAACAGGCTGCCGCTGGACGGTAGCGCATGTAAAGGTAAACACATATTCTGAAGTATTAGCCATCCACCCCAACCCCAAGTAGCCTGATGCATTTATGCAAATTTCAATTTCTAATGGCCTCGTGGCAGTAGTGCCAGCGCAAGGGGTCAAGGGTTGCACAAAACTTGAAGGGTCGCAAGTCGCAAGAGGGTTATGCTCCTTATAATTACAAGTTTTCTTGGTAGAAAAGGAGTGTGTGCATCACTAAAACGGATGGAGGAGTGTGCTTGTGTATCCTAGAAGATTTGGGTGTGCCTATTGTTCGATGTAAGGAGATACACATCAATTGGTACTTGCGCTCCACTCGAGATCTCTCCAAAAGGACAACGACAACGAGCAGGAGAACAGCAGCTCCACGGGAAGTTCGGGAAAATGCGAAAATTCCTGGTGGAGGAGGTCAATGCCCTTAGCAGGTATCCATCCTCTCGCGGTAGCTTAGAACTTCTTCGCTGAATTTTGGCGATTTCTGGTTTTTGTCGTTTGCTAAATGCGAAAAGGCTTATTTCTTTTCCGTATGCCGGGTCTAACACATACGCACATCGATCCAACCTCAGTTTGCATTTGCATATACATATTTTGTTGTAGCTTCGCAGCCCAGAATGTTTCCAATCGATTTTCTCCGAATTCCGGCCAAAATTTTCAACTTTCCCAAATTTTCCAGGGAATGCGATTGCGAATGAGTGGGTGTGTTCGTTTCTGTCTATTAATATTCCGTATCCGTTCAGTTTTGGTGCTGTGGTTGTTTCGGGCAGGGAATACCCGGTACCCGGCTCATGCATGAGTTTTGATTGGCTTCGGAAACCAGGGCAACCTTTGCCGAGGGCAAAAGTACTGCCAGATTTGTTTGATTAAGGACTTAAGTACTTGAGGCGATTCTTTTCACCCTTCGCGTTTTTCGTTTGTTTGCTGTTTCAAGTGGATGCGAAACCTCCATTAAATTTTTAAGAAATATGTATTTAGCGTTACTAACCAGAAATCGATATTTTTCAATAATTTTTAGAATGTCAAGTTCATTGGGGAGTTGAGTGATCTCTGCGAAAACGCTGATGCCACTCGAGTCGAGTTTTTTTTCGACTCACTGCTTTTTGGAAAAAGGAGTCTTTGATTTTAGGTATTTTTTTTAATAATTTATATGAAAATGGAGTCAGTAAAAAAATGAAAAATGTGAAGCATAAAAAACGCCTGATCTAGATGTCCTTAATCAAATCTAGCCATTCCCCTCCTAATCTTTATCACTATCAAGGAATTTGGTCGTGAAGTCTAAGTGCCAGGTCAGGTTAGAATATTCCAAAAATTACTCTGGCAGAAGGACACCGTGATTTCTCATCCGTCTTTTCCTTACCACTGCTCCCAAGGTCTGATCTACACGATTCAAACTTGGAGCAGAATCAAGCTAACATTTCACCCCCCACTGATGGCCTAGCCGGCTGAAGCGCACGATCTGTTAGAGTTTTATATCATGCGATGGTTAGACGTACCGCGTGATATAAGAGTCATAAAATTCCCTAGTCCATCTCTTATAGAAACCCAAGGTCGAAATGGCTATATCGCGTCGATGTGATCTTCGAAGGTAGGCTAGGTTAAGTTAGGTTGTCGATTCTAGAGGTCCACGTGTCCATAACACAAGGCCTGAGACAAACCAATCACGCAAATTTAAATAAGCCTGAACTATTTGCGCTTTTTATACCAAATACCTAACAATTTGGTCTAAAAAGTGTAAGTACAGATAGTACAGGCGATATTAACGACCCTAAAATTTCTTCAAAACCTATGCGCAATTAGTCTAATCTAAATCTGTACATTATCCTTAAATCCCTTCAAAAAGGACATGTCATGTAAATAATAGTTTACACCAACTACATAGAACTGGTCAAAATTTATAAACAGAGTATCCATTCCTGGTAAATTTTGCAAATTGCCTCAAAAAGGATAATTGCCCTTTGGGGAATCAGGAAAATTCAATCTTAATAGTGGCCTAATCATATTCAATTTGGTCTAAAAACTTGTCAGCTGTGTAAATCTTTTAACATGTCTAGTTCAATTAAATCAATCACTTTCATCACTCCAAAAAAAATCATTTAAATCACATCTGCTCAATTTCTCAACGCCCGAAAAATGTAAACAGCCAACGTCAAAAAATTACTGTAATTTTCTAAACAACTTTCTAGGCAAGCAATCCGCCCCCTTTTTTTAAAACGACTTTCAACTTTGAATCAGCTCCATGACATCAATTCATTCAAAAATTCGCATATAAAAAGTTCTTTCACCCCAAAACGTGTTCTATCTCTGGATGCACCAGGTTTTCCTTGTATACACGATTCCATTTCCATTGACACAACGAACTCGACCATGCGCGCCGAGACTACTCGACAAAGTACACCCTTAGCCCCTTAGCCCATTTGATCCAAATTTATGGCGTGCACTTATTAGTCGTCGGTTCGAACATTTTACATTTATTAAAAACTTGTATCCCCTCAAATTAGGGTGTTTTCGAGTCTATTGTTTTTCCTGCGCACAAAACAAGCTCAAGAGCACTAAAGAGTAGTGACAGAGAAAAAGGAGTACAACTTACAAGCGCACAGGACATGCAGGACATATCAGACGTGATCGGATCTGCATTGAAACATTGTCCTGATGAAATTTTCATATTGCGCGATGCGCGTGCGTTTGAACCCTTCAAATTCTGCAAAAGACATGCACGCACGCGCACACACACACACACACACACACATTGTTTTCTTAGGTCATATCCTGAGGGAGTTGGAAATTTTCTGCTACAGCATCTCATTTACTTACTATGGACATTCGGGGGGTAGAAACCCCATTAATAACCACCTCATTCCCAGTTTTACTGAATGAGGTGCAGACGATGGACACAAGGGGACGGGGTGTGCGTGTGCAGTTGCCTTGTTTGACTGTACTCGAGGGTTGCTGTAGTAATTCTGCAAGAGGGTGGGCAAAGTATCGATGCACTTTTATTTAGGGTACGTGAACCTGACTAACAATCCCACATATACGACGGATTTGGGGTGTGAATTGATTTTCGTTTGCTTCAAATTTACACAGACCAAGTCTGATCAGATCGGTAGTCTGCCGTCGAACAGAATAGAGAACAGCTCGTGTCCACCTCCTTTTTCTTCTTTGTCTTTTCGTTTTCATTTTGTTTTGATTGTTTTTCATTCGAAATTTCAAAATGTTAGAAATGTTTAGTTCGAAAACTGAAATGTGTTCAAAGTGCAAAAAATCCTAGTCACGTTTGTTTCAGTTCTCCATTTATTTTGTTTACACTTCTGGACTGGAGTAAGTTGACATCTTGTCTATCTCTCTAATATTTTATTTTTTTCTTTCGTTTATTTTTTATTATTATTTTCCACAAGAATTACTCTTAAACTCGGACAATAGTGTTTACATTAAAATAAGTTCAAGTGTATCTAACAATCCTTGGACCCCCGATGGGACGAGGTTAACAAATTTAGTGACCCGACTAGAGCCTGGAGATGACCCGAAAACAAGTGCGACAGACTGAATCGATAATTCTTCATTGTGGGTGGATATTTTTAATCAGTTCCAAGCACTTATAGCTCGCCTCCAAGTGATAGTCATGTTGTTGATATAAAAATAGGAGCAAAAGCCAAGTCGGTATTGATTTAAGTGTGCAATTGAAGGAGCATGGAAAACAAAGTTGAAGGTTTGCTATTTGTGGGTAGGAGTACTCCATATATGCGTACCTTTGGCAAGAAAACAAAAAACACAATGAAAACCGGAATAGTTGAAATAAAACCTTTCTAGTATTGACTTTCAGTCACCATTTTGTGAATTAATGACATTTTGTGGTGAGGATTTACGCGGAATTTTCGTGAAAAACGTATTCACAAAAATTTATTAGTTTGACGAAAACTAAGGAATACCATCAACTTATTTTTGGGTTTTCATCAATAATATCGTACTATTATTGTTACGAAATATACAGCATTCTTCTCTTGTTATATAATTTGTTAAACCTCTACTGGTTTCTGTTTTGACCACCTCTAGGCATAATTGATTAGAATGAAATTACAAAAAAAAAATAATCCAGGAAGTATCTAAGGTTACCCTGGTTAATTTTGAGCCTATGTGACTCGTAAAATGAGTACAAACCCGCAGCTCTCAATGTATTCTAGAAATTTATTACTGCCTTTAAAGGCGCATAATTACAATTTTTATTTTGATATATCTTCTTTATGGTAGTTAAATCAAATCTTACTGATATTGAAGCTTGAGTTGCTGCTCCTTCTATGCTGCAATCCTAATGGGACTCCATAAGAACACTTTTAGCTCGACATCGATTTCTATCGAATCAAAATTGTATTAAATTTCTTAATTATTTCTGGTGATATTCCTCAAGGTTCTGTGAAGCACCCTTTTCTTTTCTCATATATGTAAATTGTGTACAGCTTATTTCTAAATATAATTTGAACTAATTAACAATAAGAATTTTTTAATATCACACTGGGAATTAAATATCTTCAAAATGTGCTCAAATTACAGCACAGAACAGATATAAGATTTACAGCCCTAAAACTAAAATAAAAATTATTAGTTTTGCCCTAAGAAGAGCACGGTTCACTGCGTCAAAAACCCTAGAGAAATCTAAACCATTCAAGCAAGAACCATCATTAGATCCTTATTCTTGAACACGAAAACGAAAATGAATTCAGCTGAAAAAAAAAAAACATTTTAACAAATAAAAGTACAGCTTCCACTTTTGTGTTTAGGAATAGGGACCCTGGAGTTGACGGGGTTATGGCTTCTTAGTTATTTGTATCTAGTCCTTCTTGATATCGTGCCATCATTGAAGACGAACCTCTATATAAAATTGCCTCAACTACAAAACTTTGCACATATAATATTGCGTAAATATCTTTTATCAATCACAACACGGTCTATTTAGGTGCATCCCCTCCCATTTTGTTCATATTTCTTGTTGATGATGTCACAGCACCCACTTTTCGTTCAATTAAAAGCAATTAATTTGCCAGCTACACCACAAGATTTCGATTTTTAAATTTTACAGGCGACCAGCTATATGCAAACTAAAGACACAGAATACAGACTAAATCAGATGTCTCATCAGGAACAAAAAATTGAACGAGCTTTAGGTCAATAAATTCTTGATTTTTCTTGCACTTTGTCTCTTGCCAGTATTTCAAGGTATCGGACAGAACAGCCATCCAACAGATTGGTGTATAGTGATTTTTTCTTTCTAACGAGACCTCTAGTTTAGTTCTTATTCTATGCCAAAAGCGATATATGTTCCTAAGTACAAATCTAAATAAGATTATTGTTTGGATTGAAGCTTGTGTTCGATTGATGTGCTCTGATTTCTTTAGGGACTGATTACATTTTTCGTACAGTAACTTACTCTCGACTAAACTTGGTAGCAAAGCCGTCTTTAAAGAATCCACTTTACATTTGCTGATGTTGTGTTGAGAGTCCTGAGTTATTTGAATTTTGCTCTCATTTATGCAAGAAAATCGTTTTACTAAATTTTATAGTTTTAAAGAATGAAAAATCCTTTGCAGATTTATATTTAAATATTCAAGAACTCCAGGCATCCTAACTTCAGGGTAACACATACCAAATAAGATCGACAGTCTAGTTTCCGAAGAAAATTTAAAATGTATCGTTCACTGATAGCGTCGAGTGACATATATGAAAAGGGTTTTAACCCCTTCACCAGGACAACTCCTATGTAAGCCGTAACGTCAAAATAATCCCTGAAATCATATTTTCAGCCAGCATTCTTCTGGACAATAAATAAATTGTACCTAATCCTTGCCACAGGAACAATGTCAGAGAGCTCTACCTCCATCAAGTCCTTTCTAAAATCTCGAGTCTCTAAAATTCATTCAACCTCTGAGTCAAGGGAATTATTCATTCTCTGATGCACCACTCGATTATGACTTTAGCCGAAACAACATAAACCCAAACAACATAGTCACCCAAACATTTAAAAATAGGGTCATCCTTCGTCGGACATTGGTATATAGTTAGTGTTGTTCCTGCGAGGGTGATACAAAGGATGAATCAGAAACCCTGAAAGAGGTCATTGAACTGCTTCTGCAGCCATTTATCCACGTGGTGTGTCTACAAATGCAGCACTACAATTAACTATGATTCCTAGGGTAGTTCACCCCATGCAATTGTCACTGGACGGTTTTTTTTTGCATCAGGGTAGGCAGGTATAATTTGTGCAGAGGCCTTCGCTCCACAAGAAGATGATGAAGAAAGTGTACAAGAAGACAGGATGGAACACAGAAAAAACGGTACAAACAGCTGTTAGGATATTCTGAGATACTTTCATCCCACATCCACAAGAACGGCGAGATTCAACCTGAGGGATGCACTTGTCACCCTCTGTGATTGCAACGACTTAAAGCAATTACCATCCTCATTTTTTCCGTTTTTTTTTGTTTGATTTTGTGAAATTAAAGGGAAAACACCTCCATTGGTGTATGGGGACAAATTTTGTACATAGTTTTCTGACTGCATTTCTAGAAACTCTGTGTATACATTCGGAATCTGCACGCGATTGGATTTTTCGGTCAGTGACCTCTCATGGGCCATTTAGGGGGTGATACCGAGGAAAAGTTCGAATTTTGGTTGAATATTGTACATTGCAACATTAAAACGAGACGAAAGGAACCCTCCTTTTTAATGTTCTGTTCTGTTGTTCTGTTATTGGTTTACATTCGTTAAGGTTGGGTCAAAAGTCACGCTATCGAATTATTTGGATTTTCCGGATTTTATTTGAGGTGACTATTGTGGAATTTACACAAATTGGAAAGGGGAGGGATAAAAGTATTGACTGAACATATTATTGTGGTGACATTTCAGTAAATTCAAAACAGTTAATAGATGTTAACACTTTAATGATCCAAAACCGAAGAAGGAAGAACATTCACTTTTGTAATGTAATCCCTTTCTCTATAAATAAATTACTCAAAGCAAATGACGAATAACAGTGGAATAAGTACTGAGCCCTGCGACCTACCACGCGGCAGAGATAAGAACTCAGATACATTCTCGCCAATAACTACTTTTTGGTGACGATCTGTTAGATATAGCTAAAAATTGAGTTAGCTGCTCCACCACTGAAACAATACCAGTTAAAAAGTTTTTCCAAAAGAATGTCATAATTGACGGTATCAAATTTTTTTGGGGAAATTAAAATTGTGTGAAGATTGTCCAATGCCCTGAAGGCAAATTTTTTCAACTTCTTTACTAAGCCATGATCCCTACCGAGCCAAGATCTGCTCATATATAGAAATTAACAGTCTTGGGAAGGATCACTACTTCACTATAACCTAAAGGATCCTTCGTTTTGAACATTAATGAATTTTAGGATTTTCTAGCAAATGGGGACCTCATCTGCGAGGATCACTCTCTGCATCAGTTTCTGCCAGTAGGCGCAAGTAGTGAACCTAAGATTATTTAGACTTAATATGACTTTTCCCGTGTCTAAATTTTATATAAGATTGTAATCTGCAGTTAGGCAAATGTTTTAATAGAATTCTTTCTCTGGCCCCTTGAGTTGAGTTAGTTAGAATCTTCAGAGCAATTGTACTTAAAGGAATTCTAGGATGAGGAACCCTGGCCTGTCTAAAGCCTATACCTTAAAAAACAGGACATCAAGTCTTATCAGCTCAGCACTCCTACTTCTACGTCTGGAAGTAACGAAGTTTACCTTCAGTGATAAAACAATTAGTGGCGCGGAATCCTAATAAAATCAAATAGACTCCGTTGTGGAATAATACTTTTTTCTTGTCTTCATGAATTCTCTGCAAATTTTCAAAGCCAATTCTGTTACACCTTGTGAAAATGCATGATATAAATCTAAAATACTTTATACATTCTTCAATCCTTACTTTAATTTCCTACAATAACAATTAGTAGAAAAACCACACGTAAATTAATCACGTTTTCTTTTATTTTCAGGATTAATTCAAACAACGTTGGTGAATGCTTGCTAACCAAAACCGCGAAAAAATCAACCGATTCAAAAGAAATATAATGTTCCATTAATATAAAAAAAAGTAAACGTTATATAGAAAGAGAATAAAACAAATATATTAAAATATAAATTTTTAAAAGTATTTCGTAAAAAAGAAAGTAAACAAAAAAAAAATTCATATAAAAATATTAGAGGAAAAATTTTGCTGTCTTTTTGCATTTTTGCAATTTTATATAATATACATATTATCAAAATATTGATAAAAATAATAATTGACAAGATACGAAAAGTATTATTATCAATAACATAAAGAATATATTTAAGGAAAAATACATATTTAATTAAATGTAATTCAATTGTTTAGTAAAATTTAATAATCTTAATTGAAGTAATAAACTTAAGTAAACCAAAGACGGGAGAAGGCTACGAACCAGATCGATTCGATCTAAAACAAAATCTATAAAATAATATTTTTAAATAAAAAGAGAAAAGCATAATTCTTAGAAATTATTTTTAATTATATATAAAATAAAAACTAATTCAATTTTTCCAAGTGTACCGGGGTTTGTGCAAAGCGCAATCTATTTCACAGATAAGTTCACATTTCTTACTAATTTTTTCTTTTTTCACTTTAGTTAATTTTAAGGCAAGCAAAATAATACTGATAAGTTTAAGTAAGTTAAAAAGGTAAACAATAAAAACCCCAAAGAAAAGTGAGATAATTAAATCAAAGAGAGAAAACAAGATAATATTAGAAGTATTTATTTAAAATATTTAAAACAAAAAAAAACATATACACATAAAATAAATAAATAAATATAAAGCGAAAAAATGACAAACACAATGGAGACTGTAGTCCAGAATGGTGGTGCCAACGGTTCCGTAGATGGAGGCCAGGAGGAGTCTAAGACTAATTTGATTGTAAACTATTTGCCCCAAACAATGACCCAGGAGGAGATGAGATCATTATTCTCTAGTATTGGAGAATTGGAGAGTTGTAAATTGGTTCGTGATAAAGTGACCGGTAACTAAAACATTTTTTTCCATTTTGTAATAATTCTTTTAGTTTTTTTTTTGTTTTGTTTTTCAAATGCATTTTTTAGTTTAATTTTAATTTATTTTGTTACATTTAAAAAAAGATTTTCTTTAGTATGTTTTTAAGGGTTTTTTTTTTGCCTACCTAAAGCAATTGCACAAATAATATAGTTCACAAAAGCTACAGAAACAGGTTCATGTTAGAAAGAAACACGAAAAAAAAACTGTTATACAATTGTTCGAAGAAACTTTGATGATTTTAATCCACTCAAACCTTTCTGGAACCTATAACGCGAAATTAACTCACATCACTTACGATCCCAGCTCGAATCTTCTGTTTAGGATGATTTAGAGATATTTGAATCTATCTTTTACTTGCCACCACGTCGAATCAATCGAAGGCATATTGAATGTAGAATCTTATTTCTTCTCCTCAAGGTAGATATATTTGTTTTATTTGAATTTCATGGATCTTAGCCACCTACAAAATGTCTAGGGAAATGCTATGCTTGCGAATGAAGCCGAGCCTCATTCTAATATCTAAGTATAGAAGCCAAAAGATTTATGGTCACAGAGAGAAAGATAATCTGTCGTAAAATATTTGATAGTTTCTTCGGTATATAAAATAAAAAACAAAGGACCGATAAGAGATCCCTGCGGTATGCCTAAATTTAGTTTGATCGAATAATTTTTATAGCAAATAAAGAAAAATAAAAAATAAATAAATCGTTATAATCAGCAGAGTAAAATTTCTTACTGAAGTCAATCAGTACAAGCAGAGTTAATTCGTTTTTGGTAAGGGCAGTATGCACATCAGAGAGTACATTAATAAGAGCAGGAGGAAGTCCATCTGGAACAATAGCAGTGGATCTGATTAAGTTTACTTATCAACACGTTCGTCCAGTTTACGATCCAAGAAAATACCAAATTTATAATACCTCACTATTTTTGCTCTTGTGAACTAATCGCAATAGCAGCAGAATTAATAATATTTACGCATGCTATTTATTTATTTTCTTTTATAAATTGTTTATCACAAAATTAGAAAAAAAAACTCGATACTAAATTAAAATTAAGAAAAATATCTTATTTTACTTTATTTATTTTCTGGTATCTATTTCTTTGACTTATTTCCAGTTTTACCCGCCTCACTTACTGCTTTAAATCCTGCCCTACAGCAAGGTATGTTTTTTCTTAAATTACATTTAATTTAATATATAACAAAAACAAAAAGTAAATTTGTATTAACCCAGAGTAAAGTTTTGAATGATTTTGTCTTGTTACTGCTAAGAATTGAGTAAATATTAATGCCAGAAATGTTTTGTCAGCAAGTCAGCTAATTATGTTGTTTTTCTTTTTATCTTCGATATTTTATTAGCTGTTCTATTTATTTTACAACTTGTTTTTTTTTCTCTGAAATATTTCACTCTCTCTCTATGTGCGTGTGTTTTCGTCAATATTTAAAAAAAAAATGATTTCTAATTGAATTTTTCTTATTTCTTTTTTTTTTGCCATCGAAACAATAAAAATTGTACAAATTTAGGCCAAAGTTTGGGCTACGGTTTTGTCAATTATCAGCGTCCAGAGGATGCTGAAAAAGCAATCAATACCCTGAATGGCCTCCGTTTACAGAATAAAATCATAAAAGTTTCATACGCCCGTCCGAGTTCCGAGTCTATAAAGGGTGCTAACTTATATGTATCGGGTCTTCCCAAAAATTTATCACAACCGGACTTAGAGGCGATGTTTGCACCATATGGAAGGATTATTACATCTCGTATACTCTGTGATAATATTACTGGTGAGTATATGTTAATTATTTTGTTTGTTTGTTTGTTTTGTTTCGTATTATCCCGCCTTCCGAACAAGAAACTTTCTAGAATTTCTTGTACGTGCTTGTGTTGCAATGTAGACAATGTTCCCCTGTTATCTGTATGACTTGTTATATACTATAGGAATTTATTGAGGTATTTACTTGGAAAATTACAAGATTTTTAACTCCTCGTTCGTAATATAAACTTGAGAAAAGTTTTTCATGTTCCCTGTAAATAAAAACATACTATTTTCTATTACTTCTCGAAAATTCACTTGTATTGTTGTATTAGTCGAAGAAATTCACGATATAAAATTAGCAATATCTACGCCTACGGAGAAGGAAATGCACGTTACCCAAAAGATTAGTAGATAAAGTCTTGAATTCATCAAATGAACCAGCATTTCTTTAATTTCGACTAACACTGCAAATAATTATTTGAATTAGATGAGGTGGGCTCTATTTTCTAAATTTAAAGGTTCCACTCTAATCCACTCTCAATTCATGTCTGTGTTGGTAATGATACCAAGATTGTAAAACTTGCCTGAAAAAGCAGAGGAGCCATTCAAGATACTAGATTGAGTCCACAAAGTCAGGGGAATAGTTTAAGCATATAATAAATAAAAATGGACTAAACATTGACTCCTGTGGCACCCCATTTACGTTCGACATTTTTTGTCGTTATATTGTCGTTAGTACATCTAGAAGAAGAAATTATTGAGGTACGAATAGGCTTTTCTCAGTTTTGTGTTAGAAGACTACTTTGAGGGTGTGTGGCTGGATCAGTATTCCTTGAACACAGCAATCTAGAACCCATAGACTATTGCAATATCGTTAACTCTATAGATAAATTGAAAATTTGGAAAATTTGCTCCAAAAGTGAACATATGAAAAGTAGCACACACCTTGCAAAAGGAGAATGATGTTTATATCCGACACTTCCCTGTCTTTTTTTTTTAATTTTGTCAATACAAAAACGTTGCTTTGATTTTTACTTGAGATACAATTACTGTTCGATTTCTAATAATTTAAAGGCCCGATTCACTACTGTGTTTCTGGGTATCATTTATTCCTTTTTTTCTCTCCTCCTTGGAAGGGGAGGGGGAGGGGAGGGGAAGACGGACAAATTCTTTGCTAATAACTGTTTCTTTTAAATTCTAATTTTTCACTATCACCATCATTATCACTTCATTATATAACTTTAAAACGAGGATACTAGAAGGTGATGTAATTTCGCTTGTGCTACTAAAGGACTGGATTTCCTCTTTGAAAAAATCTCAAAGATTTTTGTTTTTATACTTTTTTCTGGTATAGTTTTTGGACTTTTTTTATATCACTTTATAATATTTTAGACTATGAAATAGATATACAAAAACACAAATATATTTATAAATATCCTTTCTAAAACGCATTTCCCGCATAGATTTTTCTTTATTCAATTTTGAGCAAAGAATTGAAAGTTCTTATCAAACCTCTGAATCTTATGAGCTTAATTAGGATATGCCACAAGGTTCTGCCCTTTATATAATTTTCTTTTCAGTTCTAGTTAATAATCGTGTATCTGTTACCTCCAATCCAATCTACAGTTAAATACAGTTTAAGGAGATTTCATTAGAGTAGCGAATAAGGGAATGGCTAATAATTCATGGTTTCAGATTTAAATTCTACCTAACGTTACTAATCATCAAGGTTTTTCTCTTGACACCCGAGTATTTGAAGCCATTAGGCGTTTAATTGAATGGTTCGCAACCGATGATATAGCAAAAAAAAAATCAGTTTCAACGTTTGCCAAAAAATAGATATCAACTTCGGATATGACCCCCAGTAGGTCAATTAACCTAATCCACAGGTTTACTAATGGCAACAAGATTCATTTTGTGTACTTTTTTAGATTAGTAACGATATCAAAGGAAACAATTGAGTAACACATGGTGGTTCAATAAATGAGAATATAAGGTATCGATACTCTGGAGCACCGTAATGTTGGTTGTTCTTTCACTTTCTTATTGATACCGTAGTGGGCAATGTTTTATATTCTAGCTTTTTAGTCTAAATCTTTGCATGTAGCACGTTATACACCCCTACAACCTGCAGAGGAAATTGGAACATACCGTGAAATTAGCTAAAAAACAAACACCGGATATTTAAGAAAAGAATACAGTGCCATCATGTTGACTCCTCTATTCGGTTCTACCTTTTTTCGGATAAGGATGCGTTTTAGTATTATGGAGTACTTCTAAAGCTTTGGTTATCTCGTAAAAAATATATTTTTCTACGTTCATTTAGAAGTATAAGAGTTGCCTGCTAGCCTACATTTATTTCTTAGAAAAATAAAACTAAAAAAAATCCGGCACTATAATTAAATGTGTTTCTTGAACACAGCTTTAGAAACTCGACTACTTCACATCGATATTCACCTTTGTTGTGAGTAGAATTCCTTACCGTAGATATACAAGTAACATTTCTAGATGAATATAGTTACTAATCATGTAATTAGCTCCAGGTGTGAACCTCATTTTTCGCCGCCAATATCCAAAATCCCATCCATCCTTGACCCTCATTTAACAGTCCTTACGCCTGATATAACTTAATACACACCTCTTTAAATCAAGCATTTCGTTTATTTTGTTTTTTCCTATTCTTTTCTCTTCAGTAAACCAAAATGTCACAGAAACTGGAGCTAACTCAACTCCTGGTATGTAACAAGTAAACCTCACTACTAAAAGGCGCAACCTTCCAAAAAAAAAAGTGTGCTTAATCAAGTCCAAAACGAAAATATTTTGTAATACCTACAAATGATTTTATCAAGAGCATTTCTCCTCTTTTTGTTTGCAGGTCTATCCAAGGGTGTCGGATTCATTCGATTCGATCAACGCATGGAAGCTGAACGTGCCATTCAGGAGCTAAATGGAAAGGTCCCAAAAGGCTGTACGGATCCAATAACTGTTAAATTTGCGAATAATCCCAGTAGCAGCGCAAAAGCTCTTCCACCATTGGCGGCTTATTTAACACCACAAGCAGCTACAAGAAGGTTGGCAGGCGCTGTACCACCAGCTGGCAGGCTTAGGTTAGATTTGTATATAGAAAGGCATATCGCGGAATAGTAGTTGATGAATACTTTGGACTCCACAATTGACCAGTTAACTTTGTCGGAATTTTTTAATATAATCGAGTTTTCTTTGCTGAGATTTCTCGATTGTGACGCGATGTTTTTTGCGATATTTTTCTATGTTTAGTAATTAAAGTGAAGTTGTTTGCATTTTTAACAACTTTTTCCTAAAACTAAAATCAAAATTTTATATTAAATATTTGGAGTTGAGAAAATAACATGAAAAACGTAAAAAAGCAGAGACACATTTTCAGTAATTCAACAAATCCAAAACACTTTTATTCACTGATAATAAGACCTCAGAAGGAAAAAAAATGATTTTTTTTCTCGAAAAGTATACTTGAATTTTTGTGTTATATACAAATCTGTCCGCTATTGAATGCCAGCTTTGGTTTTGTGTGATAAATTTTGAAAAACAGAAACAGAAAAGTTTGCTATAAGCCATTTAAAATCAATCAATCAATCAAAAGTAAAGTTTATTTGCCAGAAAAGAAATTTAAAAAAAAAAACAAAATTGCCAGCAGTTTGCTTAATAATATTTTTCAGAATTTTTGATAATTTTTTCTTTTATTGTAAAATATTTTTATCTGTGTAGTTTTGTCTTTGACCAGAATTTCCATAACACTTTTCTTATAATTTCTATATTTTTTCATTTTTATTTTAGCATTGGAAAAAGCCCGATGTTAGCCATTAACAAGGGTTTACAAAGGTGAATTGTTTTTTGTAACTGTTTCTCGTTTTTATATATATTTCAAAAAATACTTTGGAGGTATTCTTAGTTTTGTGTTGTTTGATTTTTATTTTGTTTTCGAAAAACAAGATACTTACTCGACATCAACTATCCTACATATTTTTGAAACTTGTTTATGTTCGGAAAAAAAAACACTTTTTTCTTTCTTTCTTATTATTATTTTGTTTTTCTTTCTATTATTTTGTTTGTTTGTTCGGATTTAGTAAATATTGTATATAGCCTCACTGAAACACATTCAACACTCTGTAAAAAAAAAAAATCGTACTTAAGATATTTTCGAAAGTTTCTAGGAGAAAAGTAGTGTGAATTTGAAAATTTCATACATTTTATATTCCGATAGCAAAAAAGCAGATGACTTTCATCCACTGAATTACGCTTTGATTCCGGCTTTGACTATAAAAATTCTAAAAATACCCTCGATAAATTCCCCTAAGACCCACGCAGGGTCTTAGCCGCCTCTACAGCTATGTCTTTTCCATGTCCGCGATTTTCCACCCTGTAAGAGGTTAACTATAGTTAAAATTACTCTCAATGTTTCCCTCTAGGACGTCATATGGTTTTTCATTCTTCAGATATAATGTTATGGATTTTTTTCTATATTTGAATAGAAAAGGACAGTGCTTCGAACCTTGAGACGATCCAAAAATCAAAATGTTTTCATCTACGACTGCATCTCTTCAGGGTTTGCGATGTGAAAGTCTTTACAGTCTCCTTTCATGTGATTTCTTACTCTCTTCAAGATTTTCCGCCAGGACTACTTACAACAGGATATTCTGTAAACATTTATTTTGGACAAGTGCCTCTAAATTTGCCGGATTTTAGGAAGTGAACTCAGTTAGAATACCTAAAAGGTTCATTCACAGAATTCTCTGCTCTTTTTTACTCCTTAGCTAGAACCCATGCTTCCGAATTATACAGTAAAGGATCACAACCTACAACATTTGTCTACCTATGCTGTCGTACGTCTTTTTAAAATCCACAAAAAAGAGGTGGAAAAATTTATTAAAGAGGACTTGCAGCACCAAAATAGGAAGTAAAAGGCAATAGTGATCCTAATTCCCAAAAAGTCAGCTACGTCTAGTCCTGATGAGTTTCGACCGATTAGCCAAGGTTTTCGAAAGAATTCTTCATAAACACGCCAATGATTATATTTGTCAGAGAAGGCTTACCACCTACATAAATGGCAATCTAGATTTTGGGTATTTTATTAAGAGGATCATCAGATATCTATGAGACGTTGCAGATTGATAATCTCCTTCCAGAGCGCTCGACCCCTCTTGAATTCTTGAAGTCTTGAATTCACGAAGATGCCATTGGTTCCTAAAGTTTTCCCATTTCTAAGCTTCTTTAGACAGACCATCATTTCGTCGTCAACTGATAACTGATTTCAGTTTAAGGGTTGTCAATCGGTGATTATACACTTTGAACATTTCCTAAATTGAGTACCACGGTCTAATTACCTTGACTACATTGAACTTTGCAAGCACAACGCTCTTTATTGAAATTGGCAACAGTTTGAATTCAAAATGGGAAATCAATCAGATCTTCTTTCGGCTTCAATGTCTGTATCAGTGGGACCACATTCTGCAGAAAGGACGATTGAAGATAAATTTGAATAAAAAATTCACAAATACGTATGGGCAGTTAGTTTCTATACCAGCCCACAAATGGAGATTGGTTCCGTTCTGCGGAATGTGGTCCGTCTCTAGGAGAGAAGATTTAATTTAACGGTGGTACCTCGAATTATATGAACATATTGAAAGCAAACTTAAAAGAGTTCAGTATTGTTATAAATTGAGTTTTACAGCATAATAAAAATGTGTCACGATAATTACTTGACTTGAAATCTACAGAACGTCTGTGGAAAGAGCTAAGACGAAACAAGTCATATTTCTCAAGATTCCAAAGAATCAGCAATACAATCAATATCAGATAAATCGGAAAGAGTAATTTTCGTCAATGCGGGGCTAGCAAAGTATTGAATTGTTTTTTTTTTCCACCACTTGTCTTGCTTCCTTACAAGAAAATCTCCATCAAATGAAACAGGTAAAGATCAGATGTAGTTAGTCTGTCAGATATCATAAATGCCGAAAGAACTCTTAGATTAACTCCAATAGAAAATACAGGATCCTTTCAACTGTTTTACAATGAACGTTGGAGTTCTCTGTCAGTGGTTGTTTTGTTACATTTTTCTGTTAATTTTACAATGATCGGGAAATTTTAACCTGACAAATGTTTGCCAGTGAGCCACAATTTTTGCCATGAAATTATTACCGGGCAACATCCCAGTGGCTTCACAAATACAATTCTTGTCAGTAGAATTGCCTTAATCACTGGTACCTAGATAAATTGCCGTGTCCTGTGCGGTATTCGAACCCACGCCAACAGGCGAGAAAATTTGTATACATGCGCCTCAGTCCCCTCGACCACCGGCGTGGGTAGTTAAAATTTGTCCAACAACAACCCTTTTCTTCCTACATAAACTTTTATAAGTAATTTTAACAACATAAACCTAAAATGAACCTAGGCTGCCTCAATAACTCCGTTTCTCCAGAGGGAACAACGCTAAAAACGTGACCCCAGAAAGTTAGTCTGTTAGATCTTATGTAACTTATGACGCTGCATTATTTTAAATTCTTTTCAAAAGTGCAGTCTTTGAAGGCTGGGATACTTGCAACTAGTTTGTTTCTCTCATGTTTCCCCCGCGCTTTTGATATACCCACTATACCCACCTGGCATACACCTATCAAATTACAAACAACAATCCGTTGAAAATGCGAGAAGTGCACTGTTAAAATTCACTTTAAACTCAGTAAATCCACAATTCATAAAACACATAATAGAGTGCATGCATAAAAGGTTTACACAATAGGCGTGATAGTGTAATTATAGACCAGCCATACCACTGGCTAAATTCGAATAAGTTTCAAAACGTTCTCCTTTTTCAGATACTCTCCATTGGCTGGTGATCTACTGGCGAGCTCATTACTTCCTGGAAGTGCAATGACGGGCTCCGGATGGTGCATATTCGTCTACAATTTGGCTCCAGAGACCGAAGAGAATGTTTTATGGCAGCTTTTTGGACCATTCGGTGCCGTCCAAGGCGTCAAAGTGATTCGAGACTTGCAAACGAATAAGTGCAAAGGATTTGGATTTGTCACAATGACCAACTACGACGAAGCTGTTGTCG
>QYTT01087549.1:3752-14974 GCA_006980735.1 Dasypogon diadema | reverse complement strand
AACGAATTTATTATTTAAATCGCCAATTTATCGTATACAGAAGGAACATAACGAATTATTTAACAACATTGACATCATGGGTGTGAGCAGTATTTCTCAATTCAAAAATTTAGTACTTTCTAACCTTAATGAATAACTAACATTAATATTTATTACTTGTACCCCTAACATTTTAAGAATTCTTTAATCTGCCCTCCCTTTTTAACTATTTTTAACCATTTTTACTACTTATCATCATCCTATCCTTTTTTCTCCTTTTTGATTTGCTATTTTTTGCTCTATTTTTATTTTTTTTTTATTTTTTTTTACTTTTTATTTTTCTTTGTTTTTATTTGCTTTTCCCTTTGTTTTTCTTTATTTTTTCATCTTTTATTTTTTATTTGTTTGTTTTTCTTTTCTTTATCTTTTATTTTTTTTGGTTTATATGTCTAAGAATTTTTCTTTTCTCTGAAGTGAATGAACCTTACCATAAGCTTTCTTCTTCTCTATTTATAGCTTTATTATTATTGCTGAATATGAATTACAGCGGTAGTTTGTAAGTGGAATTTATTTCTGTAAGCTATCGCATGAATCGTTCAAATAAATAAATAAATAAATACGGTTTCTACATATATATACGTTAATACCAACTTTTTGTCCTTGCTGGTCCTGAAAAGGACCTTCCTTGTCTGACAGTGAAAAATGACTGCATTTTCGAGCTCCTGACCTGGGCAACTTGCGTTTTCTGAATAGTACTTTTTCCATCCTATTTGGTACTGAAAAGGATCTTCCTCGTCCTAGAAGTGGACGATGACTTCATTTATGAACTCCTGACTTGGGACATTTGCGTTTGTATCAACCTTTTTGAAGCATCCCTCTCTATGAACAATAAAAGGGAGACTTTTCGAAACGATAAAAAAGGAATAGATTTTTGTCGGTTAGATATAAGGCGATGTTTGAAATTCCACTTTTCCAAAAAACGAGCAAGATAGGAATCCTGCCTTCAATACCTGAAGAACCTTCAGAAATAAAATATTTCGCAAAGACAGCGTCTCTACAACTATGGCATTAGTTCGCATTCACAATGACTTCTGAGTTCTGGATTGAACGAGGTGGAGCTATCAGCTGGACACAAGGATCATCTGAGAGATTTTTTATGCCCCACACATGTTATACTTCTATTCTACAAAAATTGATATGAAAAACAATTGACAACACGAATTCACATCCAGCTGCCAAGTAGCACCGAACAACGCTATGTACTCTGCCAGTCTCCATATGAAGGGCATATGGAGCAATTATGGTGATTTTAAATATTTTGGGAGCAGTTAAGTTTAACAAATATTTTAATATATGTACTCTTAAAAAGACATGCTTCTTATTTAACTTTAATTCTTCATAATTCTACCTCTTTTTATTGTTCTGGAAACTTCCCTGTACATTCTTCATGGGTTATCTCTAAAACGGAAAGTGGATATAAATTTCAATGATGGGAAATATTTGAAGCATTTATTTTTAACGATCCTAATCTATTGACACGAAAAAACCATCGTCTGAGACCGGAGTCGAACCAATGACCTCCGGATTTCTGGTCGGGTACTTTAACTGCTGAGCGGCCGAAACGGATGACTTTCCTCGTGCCAAATAATAAAAAAAAATTGGGAGCTCACTGATTCGACTCCAGTTCCAGACGATGGCTTTTTTCGTGTCAATAGTTTAGGATCGTTAAAAATAAATGTTTCAAAAATTTACCATCATTGAAATTTACTTTTCTCGGTACTATAATAAATGGGAAAAGGTTAAAAAATGCAAAAATTTTAACGGATTGAAATATTGAATGTGTTACAACGATGATATGATTGATACGGTGATTGTATTATTACTTTTTTTCTCTTCTAAAACATCTGAAATATTATTTTTTAACTTTAATATACGTTATTTGTGTTTTATATTATATACTCCATATTAAAACTTTGTCAGAATAACGATGTGTTTTGTTTATAAATGCTATTTAAAAAATCACAAATTTTTCGATACCTACTTTCTTTTACTTTTAAATAAACTTTATTAACACAATTTTGAACAAACATTGGAGTAACGTAATCATTTATTCTTTGTGTCTTTAGTTTTTAAAATGTTCCTCCTCACATTTACCTTTTGCAATTAATTTTTTTTTATTATCTTTTTCTGGAAACTTGACAAATTATGAAAATTTGGCTTGACACTTTATACACAACTTCATTTTTTCGTTCGGCACTAAAAGCATTAATAGAATTTTTTGATATATTCATTACTTGGATGACCTCATATATTATATACATTATATTTATATTTAATATATTTGTTTCTTCTCTATTCATTTTTATTTCATTCAATCGAACGAAAGGAAACTTTACTTAGTGGAATTCTAAAGAAAGTCTAAGGTGCATTTTCAAAGAATTTCAGAAAAAATATCAATCGTGCCTAAACGTTTACAAATTGTTATTATTTTACTTTCAATCCATATTTAAAATTTTAATTCCATTGGCAGAAACAAATTAAATGCATTTGGAAGTATGCTTCCAAGGGGTGCATCTGGCTTTAGAGCAATTACACATGTATAAACTTATACGAATCTTCACAGTATACCTAGGTCCCCTTTTGACATTGTTTTTTAAGCCTTTCATTTTTTTATTTTAGTTCTTTTGCGCGTTTTACTTTACTCTTGTTTTGTAAACAGAGACTGAGCTGTACTATTAAATATATTTGGTTGCATCTTTATATTTGAAGTTGATTTTTGTACGAAAATTAGGTAATTATTGACTTTAGGGGTCACACCTTTTTTTGGTGCGAAAGGGAAAATGCAATACGCACCCTAGGGGAACTAGCCCCAAGTGTGCCGGACTCCCCGAAAATCCCGGTTCTACCGGCTAACCCCCCCCCCCCCCCCCCCCCCCCCCCCCCACCTGTCTCCAGGCCACCACCCGGAACCATCGTTAGACTTTACTTCGGGGTAGCTGTCCGAGCCCCCCCAGACCATCGCCGAGGGAAGCTCTCCCCTAGGAGGCGCGCTAGCCCCTTCTTTTTAAAAAAAATCGATTTTTTTTATTCCTTTTCTGATTCGAATTGATCCACGAGAATCGATACATTTTCTGTGACATCGTATCGAATCAAGTCTCGCTTATAAGCGTATTCACCGCTGACAGTTGAAAATACACTGTCACTGACTGGTGCAATCCAACGAACTAATAATTAAAACGAACGGCTATAACGTGTACTTGTTCTGTACATGAGTGAAGTATCTCATGAGGCAAATTTCCAATCGGAAAGTACAATAGATAAGAAGAAGATACTTTCCTTTGAAAACTTGAGTTTGTGGTTGAATACATGCAGACTAGTTGAAAAAGTGCTTCATTTGATCTGTCTTGCAGCCGTTACTTTAGTTATTAGTCAGTTTGCTTCATTTCTCCTTTTCCATCGAAATGAATAGATTTTCGAAGATCGATATCTTTCTAAACGATTCTTTTAACGTATCGATATCTTCACTTTTGATATCGAATTTTGGGAATCGATTCATTTTTTCGAAATATCGCCATCACTAGCCTCCTCCCGGGAACACAATGCAAGCGCCTCTCCTCCCGAGAGGGGCACACCGTCCGCTGCGGTATCCTTGACAACATATGTCAAGGTCAAACTTTTTTAAGGAGTGACCCCCAAAGTCGATAATTACCGAAAATTGTTTCGAATTGATTTTATGTCATACATGTAGGGAATTAAAAGCAGTATATATGTGGATACTTACACCAAGTTAGCACTATTAAGCTTTTCGTATGGTAGCACGTAAACAAACAAGATAAAATTATCTTCATTTTATTTTAATGAATCCACATATTCCCACTATATAAATGATTACCTAGTAATAAAAAGCTTTAGATACGCTAGATCTCGAGATATCTGCGTAATAATTGACGAAATATTGACGACATAATTGAACTTTGAGTTGAGTACCTAACTATGTCTGACTAAAAGCGAATTTAATCTTCTTAGTCAAAATAGTAAATTAGTTAAGCCCGATGAATGATCGTTCGTAAATATAGCGCATCCTGAAAACATTTAAAATAATTATCTCACCTAGTTCCATCCCTTTTGCTCGGTAAACATAAAAATCTTTGTATCGTTCCTTGACTAGCACTCATTAAAGCTACACACATAACTGTCAGGCCGATTATTACTGTCCAAAACGATGATTTCACCAGTGGATTGGGCGTCATGCTAAAAGTTTTCCCGTTTGGTTATAATTTCAAAAATATACTTCAAAATATACTCACTCTAAGAAAATAAGTCTTCCTCCTCGATCAGCTGCCTCAAACACATCTCCTAATCCACCTTGTGAGATGGTTCCTACGATCATAACAGCAATGAGAGCACCCATAATTGATACATATTGAATTGTGTCTGTCCAAACTACAGCTCTAAAGGGCATCGTAAGTTTTACACACACAAAAAATGTAACTAGAAGAAGTACCTTAATCCACCTAAAGTCGTATAGAAAATGCACAAGGCACAGATCACAACCGTGACGTAATGGATATTTATTCCACTCACTATAAGTTCATTGAATAATAGTAAATATGACATCACTCTCTGAAAATTCCTTACCTTGATTGAATGCAAGTGCTGGCACATAAACAACAATTGGCATGAAAAGAATGCTATTCATTGTATAGACCAAACTGGCGGTAATCCTAACTCTTCTATCGAACCTTTTCTCCAGATAAACAAAAATAGACGGACAGTTCAGGTCATAGAACACCGGAATATAGATGTAAACCAGGCTGATTCCAACCTATCAGTGGAACACAATGAACTACAATTCGTTATGTATTTATCTAACGTTTACTATAATCAAGGAAATAATAATCAGTGAGTACTGAGTTCCATGTGCATAAATATCTGCTGGGACAGCGAGCATGGAAATTCCTGACACGTGACTACAAAAATTGGATTAAATTAAATGAATGAATCCATGTAAACTACAATTGTAGAATACCTGACAATGAGAGACGCAGCTATTGGAAAAATCGACATCTCTTGATTCCCCAGAATGTACTCTGCAGGATTATTTTGTTTCCTTTTTGAAAAGAATCCATAATAAAGTCCAATGAGTCCAGAAATTGCAAGCAAAACCAAAAATAGGCCATAGTCTAAAGTTGTGAAAAAGTTCTCTTTGTTACCACTGCCAGAGATGGCGCCTACACTTCCTTCCGAGACCATTGTTATAAACTAAATGGAAATATGAAGAGTCATTGAAATGCAAATCTCTAACTTTGTAGTTTGTCAGACTGGCGTAGCCATTGATTTATACTCCCAGCAGATAAGTTTGCACATATCTAGCAAGGTACACAAAACGTATGATGGCAAGCAACCTTGTTTGCTTGTTTGTCGAATAGTCTACTGCGGCTCATGAGCGTTTTTGCTATCGTGACGTCCCTGTACACTATACCTGCTAAAATTCTCATTGTTATGAATGAGTGATGTAGCCTCTAGGAGTAACGTTGAAATCTGTGACTTTTTAATTTACTTCCGTGAGTTGCGTTTTATATACCACAAGAGCTGCGTCTTCATAAAATGTTAGCATCTGTGAAATTCTAATATTTACTTTAGATTACCAAGTCACAGATTTCAAATAATAGAAAAATTTGATAAGACATATTTTTATACGCGCGAACAAAAGAGAAAATTTATAACAACCCCCCGTTTGTAGTAATGCTAATATCGCTAATCATTCTCAGTACTTCTGCTAGAAGCGTTTGCTTGCTTTGGTTTAATTTTCATTAAATCTGTTGCGCTGGTGCAAAAATTTAGGTGTTCTTCGAATCTTGCAAATTAATACCTTGTATATTACAGATTAAAACTTTAATATTTATTAGGACAACATTTTGAAACAGACGTGTTCAAAAATTCCTTAAATTGGCCCCATTTTAATCCAAATTAATCCACTTTATTTCCAGCAATTACATAAGTAACCCTAAATAAGAAAATCAGGGGAATTTATGACCATAGTGCAGAATATATTAAAAATATAATAGGGTCAATTAAAATAATATCATAGGATCAGAGTAATGGAGTATGTAAAGGAGTTAAAATATTTATGGCAATGAGGTAGATCTAGAAATCAAATAATGAAGAAAATACAAGTACCATCATTAGAACAAACTGTATGAGTATATTTTAGGTTCTAGTATCACAGACAATATCACAGGCGATTCATAGAAATCACAAATTACCTAGAATAGAACAAGGGCATGTAACTATTGCATTGGTGGTTAAGTACTAATAGTGACAAGGCATATGAGTCAGTCTAGCTTAAGCAGTTACCCAAGGCACTTGTAAAAATTCAATGTAATAAATAGTGGTTAAGAATTTCCACATGGTTTCATTTATTTAATTTCATACCAAAATATTACTGCTACTGCATGTAATGGGCTACTTGTTGTTAAGCTAATATCAAATTTTTTGATAAACGATACAAATTGATATGATGAACAGGGCATATTGTCTGCTACTATTTGTCAGTGATGGGCATTTACGCGTAGATTTGCATTACCTACACTCCGGGGTAGACTATGTATATAATGTGTAGACAATGTAGATAATGCATTGTTTACGTAGACAATGTAAACTTTTGGTAAACATGTAAATTTTTGGTAGACAGGCCCTATTCATATGCTTGCGATATGTCGCAGCTGATTTAACAGATTCAAATCAACAGAAATTTTTCTGCTCATTGGCATATAAAAAATTTACTTTGATAATTAATTAAACCCAAGGGGGCAATACAGATATTTCAACAAAATAACTACACTATATAGAGTTAGTTGTATAATTTTTCCATACAAAATGTGACACTTTAACTGGGATTTTTATTAATATAATAGAGCTAAATTGGACAGCTATTATTCGCACATTTGGCACATAAAAAGCCATTTGAGAAACTTTTTTTTCATAGATTGTGATGTGGCAATAAAACAGGAAGTCCCTGTATGCTGTATATGAGCTTCCTGCCTGGGTCCTTTATTTTAGCTCCGTTTAGGTCCGTTATTTAAGTGCTAAAATGAACACTAACATATAAAATAAAAGCTGATTTTATTACATTAAAATTTCCGCAAAAAATGCACGTCTCTTTTGGTCGCTTCCAATTGGAATGCTACCAAAACAACGTACATTCTTCTTCTGACAAAGATTCAAGCTTCATTTATCCAGAGTGACGTCACGAAACAATGGTCAAATTCGATTTATCAATGAGAATTATTTGTGAGTTGAATGTCGACGTAGTCCAGATAGAACCCAATATCTATTGTCTACGCGAAATATTGCGGCGTAGACTACGTCATTATTTACGCGTTGACAATGGCGTAATTTACGTTGTGTAGACAATTTGCCCATCACTGATATTTGTTTAGGAAGACCATGTATAGCGAAAGCGGGACCTAATTTGTCAATTATGTGTTTTGCTGTTTTATTTAAAATCGGGATCACTTCGGGATATTTGTAATAGTAGTCAATAATAATAAGGTAGGCTTTTCCTTCTAAATCCATTATATCAAGTCCAACTTTTTGGAAAGTATACGGAGGAATGGGGTGTGGTAGCAAACTCTCTCGTACTGGCAAATTTCACACTTGGCAACCATATCCTCTATTTCTTCGTTCATCTTTGGCAAATAAAGTAAGCTTTTTGCTCTTGCTTTTGCCTTGATGAGCTATGTGTAACCAAGTTAATATTTCTTTTCGCAAGGATGTTGGTACAAACACACGATCATTCAAATATAACAATCCCACGTCAACAAACAACTCATTCCTCCATTTCCAATAGTACCTAATTCCTTCATACATTTCATTTTTCCTATTTGGCCAACCTTCCACAACGAGCTTAATTAACGAATTTAAAACTTCATCTTTCATTGTTTCTTCTTTGAATATTTCTTTCTTTTGATCACTCATATTTATTGTATGAACAAATTCGATAAGACCTTCTATTTCTGATTTATTTACATGTTCTCCACAATTTCGTGGTAGTACATCTGCTATATACAAATACTTTCCCGGAGTAAATTCTAAGTTAAGTTTATATTTGATCAATCATGGTGATGCTATTTTCCTATTTCTCCAGTTACCAAAATATCATCTATGTACATGACTACTCCTGGTATGTCTTTAAAATTTTCCTCGCATTAAGTCTTTGGAACCATTTTAATACCAAAGGGCAGTCTTTTGAATCGATAGTTCTCAAATGGTGTGCTAAACGTACAAAGTTTGCTACTATTTTCACTTAGTCCCACTGGCCAATAGACATCTTTCAGATCCAACACTGTAAAGATTGACTTATTGCATAACTTAGCTGCGATTTCCTCAAACGAAGGAATTGGGATACTTTTCTTCTTTGATCGCTTCATTCAAATACTTGGGATTCAAACAAATACGCAAATCTTTATTAGGTTTCTCTAAAATCACCACATTTGACACCAATTCAGATGGTCCCACAGAATTTTTGATTATATCTTTCTCAGCGGCTACGAGTTATGAATGCACCCAATGTATCCAAAGTTTCTTTGACTTTTGGTTCTAATGCTAAAGGTAATCGCCTAGCTGATCTAATTACTGGGATAACGTTTTCTTTTAATTCAAAGCTGTAATCCATACTAATATTATAAATGTGAAAGTAACTCTGTCTGTCTGTTACGCTTTCACGCCTAAACCGCTGAACCCATTTTGATGAAATTTGGTACAGAGATAGATTAGACCTCGGAGAAGGACATAGACTACCTTTTGTCGCGAAGGGGGTGAAATAGGGGATGAAAGGTTGTATGGGAGTCTGTCATTATTGAAGATAAAACCATGAAACTTTGTATTTAGGCGCGTGATAAGAAATAAATAAACTTTTTTTCAGGCGTTTTTGAAATTTCGACCTACATGGGGGTGAAATAGGGGATGAAAGTTTGTATGGAAGTCCAAACAAATCTATCTATGCTTACTATATTTATCAGAGAGATATACATGTTGAGGAAATGCACCCGAGACATGTGTGGAAAAACGGAATACTTAAACATTTGTCGGCTAAACATATACGCGTCGCGAGCGCGGGACTCGCCATGCGCCATACACAATGTACGCGGTGGCTGTGGCTCGGCGGCGGCACGGCGCAGCTTAGTGAGGGAAGCATCACTAAGTATGGCTACCCCAACGGGCAGATACGTGAGGTTAGACGAGTGTGCCGCATGTACATATGTGAATATTAAAATTTTGCGCTGCAACGATTTCGATTTGTTTATAGCATTTCTTCCTTTCGTTTTAATGCTCTTCTGTAAAATACTGCAGTATTTTGTTTAATATAAAGTTCTTCCGGTTTTTTGATAGGAATTTTGCTTATTTTTATTATTTCGACGTATTCAGAAGCATAAAGATATGCCTCGCAAACGCAAATCTAATCTAGCGCGTAATTCTAGCAGAGCTCGAAGGATGGAAAAACAAAAAGCGTAGTTTATAAAAATGTGTTAAAATATTTACAGTAAATCACAGAAGTTTGCAGTTAGTTTGTATTTGTATTATTTGCAACATTAGTAAAATAACTATTCCAAGCGGACGAAGTCGCTGGCAAAGGCTAGTTGTTTATAAATCTCCCTAAGGCGTTGAAAACAACTTGATATTTCTCTATGAACTTACCTTTTTTTAATTAAATTAAGATCTAAACACGCTTTTAAACCTAATATCGGGACAACTCACTGAGCTTTTTACTTCACATAACAAGTCTATTTCGCTTATAGTATGAATTCTGGAACCTCAATATGCTTCTAATACCGTATTTGTTTTCCGATATTTGGCATTTTTAATTTTCTTGAAATCCGAGTCTAACTTAAATGCAATATCACAATTTCCTACTTTAACAGTTTGCATCCACGTTTGCGCCACTCATGCTTTGATGCACAGAATTTACATTTGATTACCTTTATCTTATCTGTCTGACCTCTGCATTTCTTTAATATGAGCTTCAGTAATTTCTCCTGCACGACACTTGTCCAATACTTTCTTTAAGGTTAAGTCTTCTGTTTTTAATAGAGCTTTCTGCACTCTCTTATCTGCTATACCACAAAAAATTCGATCACATAACATTTTTTTTTCTAAATTACCGAAATCACATTTCTTCACCATTTTCTTAAGGTCCATGTAGAAAGAATCAAAGGGTTCCCCTTTTTGCTGATTACGGCCGTGAAATAAAAACGATTCATAAACCACATTAGTTTTAGACTCACAAAATTTCTCGAAAGCACTCATAACATCTTTATACGAATTTTTCTGGTCTTCCTTTAAGTTGAACGACTGATAAAGTTCGACGGCTTCTGGTCCCAACGTGTTCAATAAAACCGCTACTTTTATATTGTCTGGTTTTTTTATCAATCTCAGCTGCAATCGCAAATATTTCAAACTTTGTCTTAAATTTACGCCAATTTTCGGCAACATTTCCGTCTAGCTCCAATTTATCAATCTTCTGGACGTAATCCATCGCTTTTATTTTTGTAGTATATAGTACCTTGTTTTTGGGGGCCTTCCTCGCGGTCGCTTATCGCTAATACTTGCTTTTTCCACTGTTTTTGTAATACCCATTTAATTCATCATCACTTTACGTTAATATTTTCTTGCTACTGTAATTTTTCTGCTACTGTAATATGCAATTTAAATTTTCACGCTTTCTTGAGTTTTGAAAACCATTCACAATGGTATTGAACACTTTTATCCGGCCAAGCACAACTAGTTAGTATAGTAGGGTTAACTATTATATATAAATACTGTTACGGAAATATAACTTATTTTTGCAATTTACTCAACAGAGGGATCTAGTGCTGCTATTTGCCTAGATCATATCAAACGAAAACCAACTGAAATATCTCAGTAGGAAAAATTAGAGGCGCTTCCAAGTGAAGCAACTTTGAAGTGCCTATCACTCACTTTCAAACTGCTTCTACTGAAGCAGTTAACTGAAAACGTTTTAAAGCTTGTGTTCTATTGCATCATCTACACAGAAAAAAGGGATTCTATGGTATCATATAAAACCTTCTTAGTTTTATGCGAAAGTTTTCTATGATTTTCAGTCAAATACCGTCATTCTAAAATCAAGAGAAACTTAATTCTTTGATTTTCTGAAAGCTGACTTTCTAGAAAGCAAAGAAAATTGTCATTGAATTTTTTAAACGTGTTGTGTGTTTTCTGTT
>QYTT01087548.1:10272-21154 GCA_006980735.1 Dasypogon diadema | reverse complement strand
GATTTCTTCTGGTGTTCCGCTCCTTCTTTGTTCACTACACGAAGGCTTGACTTAAGTCGATCCGCAAAATTTGTATATCCACTGCTTGAGTACTTGAAACTGTGACAGCTTAGTGGGAGCCACGGTATAGAGAATACAAGGTATGCTCGAGGGGCAAAATGACACTTGGCCGTGACGTCAGCTCGGCAAATGTCATATGGAAATTGTTCCCACATTTTTCCACAGTATTAACATTTTCGTAGCAAGCGTTTATCCACAGCTTTTGCTCCCGTGCTCCCACTCACGGTATAGAGAATACAAGGTATGCTTGGCCCGAACACTACTTCCACCATTTTCTTATCTCGTGATCTCATTTCGGCAAAAACTTGCCGCTCACTTTGAAGAATTATGAGTGGCTTCTTTGCATAGCGAAAAGAGTATTTTTTTGTGTGAGAATTAGTTGTGTTTTAGAAATCCTTGACGGATCCAGTGAGATTTTATGTGTTTCCTAAAGACAGGAAAGTGCAAAAGCTGTGGATAAACGCTTGCTACGAAAATGTTAATATGTACTGTGGAAAAATGTGGGAACAATTTCCATACGACATTTGCAGAGCTGACGTCACGGCCAAGTGTCATTTTGGCCCTCGAGCATACCTTGTATTCTCTATACCGTGAGATTAACACTATTCCTACCAAACCCGGTCATTTGACCGGTGACCTCTCTTTCAATTGCATTACTCAGCGTATTATTTTTATCTCAGTTGTAAGCATCTCGGTAGGAATAGTGTTAACCCACAGTATATACAATCTAAGGTATACTCGAGGGGAAAAATGGAAATTTTAAGTAATTTATTAGTTAAATAGATAATTAAGCATAGTTATCATTTCTCGACTCCTAATAATGCACACCATGTAGATGTCCTTCCTGGGATTCACTCCCACTCTATAATTTGGAAAAATATTCCAAAGGAATGAGTGGAAAATATAACGGAAAATTTACCAGAAGAATGTAACTCCTTTTCCTTCTACCATATCACCTAATGTTCCTGGGCACATAAAGCACATTATGTAAATTTTAAAACTTCCTAATTTATCGTAATTAATTCAGTTTCTTTTTGTAAATAACACTTCCGGGTAGCAATGAAAATCGCTGATTTTAAATAACAGATGTACACAATCTTTAAAATGAACACTAGTTTCACTTTAAAACTGCAAACTTGTCAGGAAGCGATAAAAATTACTGATTTACGCGTTAAATGACACACAGAAATTCGTAAACCTCACGATTTCTTTCTCAGAACGTTTATTAAAATCGTTTTGAAACACCAATTTGCACTTTGAAACCGCAAACTTGTTAGGTAGCAACAAAAATTGCTGATTTACACTTTAAACGACGCACGGAAATTCCTAACTTCACGCTTGTTGAATAAAATTGTTTTGAAACAACCACCCTCTATTACTCTATTATTTGTTTTTGATCTTTGTAGTACTTTTACAAAATTTAACCCACATGAGATGGAATATCGAGTGGTCCCATATTATATTTATGTCTATGACGTAGTCGAAGCCTTGAGCGCTTGGATTTCTTCATTTCTTCGCATCTCACAGACTGAAGGCGTTACTCTGGGGTAGTCTCTTAGCCTTAGGTGATACGGCTTCAACGGCCGCAAGATTGGCTCGAGACTACTGCTCGGCTCGATAGGCTGTTCACTTTGCAGAATTCGGGCCGGGTTCTGAAATGTTCTGTCCCCTGGTTGGTAAGAGGCAGATGGTAGTTCCCCAGGAGGGTTGTCCTATGCTTGTATTATGGGCCTCTGGAGCGCGTCGCCGACAACGTGTGATGATAACTGGGAAGTCGTATCGCTCGCGCGTCCACTTTGGACGTTGGTAAGGCTCAGGTTTCCAAATAACCTAACGCCACGCTGCACCTCTAATAAATGGACTGCTCAATTTGCTATCTCATGTGGGGCCAGTTATCCAGGGCACAGAATACTTATTAGAAACGAGAGGGAATGTAGTTCCATCCTGTTTTGTTGTTCGGTATCTTATGGATAAAATTGGCATTTATCCTAGACATAGAATGCTTATTCTAAAAGAGGCAGCAAAATAAAAGTGGTGCCATTCAATTTAATGCAGTTTGAGTAACATGCTCAGACCATACTATAGAGGTCGGTGGCTGAGGCGCACTGTTGGCGTGAGATCAATTCCTGCACAGGCCGCGGCGATATATCTGGGTACCATTGGTTGAGGCAATTTCTACTGACGAGAATTGTACTTGCGAAACCACTGGCATGTTGCACAGTAATTTCATGCCAATAAAATTGTGGTTCACTTACAACATTTGTCAGGTTAACTTCCCATTCTTCCTCTTCCCCAATTTCCCTCCGCCTAAGCTGTGCTGTGTGTATCATAGGGTTGTCCCCTGAGCTTAGGCAATATCTTAAAAAAGAGTCTCTGCCTGGACGTAGGGGGGTCTATTCTTCCCGCGAGCATGTTTCAGTGCAATCTGGTGTCTGTCCTGTTAGTCTTGATTGGGTCGACTCTCCCGAGAAGCTACGGACTGATTGTTCTTCGTGTTCGATCGGTTGCCGGTGTTGTTGCTCCCGACCCGGGCCGAGTTTTGTTTTTTGCTGACAAGTAGGGCACTTGGGCTTAACTACTCCTTTGAGTCCGCAACCGTAACTGTGGCTCCTCACAGTCAGACAATTTTTGTGCAGGTTCTTCTTCTTCTATTCAGCTTGATTCCTCCGTTATGTAGTTTTCCTCAACCCGAGGTCGGTACATAGATGTTGACCCCGTCACTGGTCTGGTCCTTGCTCTAGTGAGCTGTACTTGCATCACCAGTGTGCGAAGTTGTCCTATAGTGTCTGCCAGATGTAAGCATGTTTTTTCCTGAATTGATGGCAATAGGTTTTTCTGGACTACCTGTACGAACTTGCTCTCGCTCATCTGATTTCGTAGGACTACCAACCAAATCTTGATAATACGCAGCGAAGGCCTCTCGTGGCTGTTGTTTGATCTTGCCAATTAAAGGTTGGTGTAAGTTATCCACGAGCAGTATGAATTCTGAGTCCAGAGTAGTTCTAGTTAGGGATTCCACTTTAAAAGGAAACTCCTCGACGTCAAGACGGGAGTTACTCCCGTAGTAGGTTAGATGCCACTGCCGTATCGGGCTAGCTAACCGCCTAAAGCGTACTGGATTATGTCCAGGAGGGCCTGCACCGAGTGACTTCCGCGGAGGTGCCTGCCAAGTGTGTTCTCCATGAGCAGGTCTCATCGGTCTAAAAGCTCTTTCCGCTTGATGGGAATCCTGTGTTCGCAGGGGCTTCTGAAGGCGGAGGCCTTCCAGACTTCTTGTAACCTCTGTGGTCACCAAATCAGCAATCTGTTGTCTTAGCCCGGCTAAGAGGACTTGAGTAGACACTAAATTTGGAGAGAGCCCTACGGCTTCCTCGAAGGTTACTGGGCACACACCCGCTGATGTTGTTTGGTTGTTTTTTAGTTGTCCTGTTTGCTGAGCGTCGCCTTAGAGATTCATAGTTCGGTCCATTGAGATTGGTGTTTCCATTCGAGCTAAGGCCGAAATCGGTCGTTCTTGTATTCCTTGCGCCAAACAGTCTCTTCAAGGACGGATACAGGGACCACCAGATTCAGAAAATAAAGAAAGAAAAGGGAAGAAAATAATACAAAACAAAAAGGGGGGGGGAATAAAAATAAAACAAAATAGGAGGAGGATAAAGAAAAGTTCCACCAAATCCAGGCAGCCGTTTCCGAGCCCCACCTTAGGCACCATTTGTTTTGGTGTAGTGCAATTAGGGCGGCCAACGTGGCCAAGAGCAGAAAAACGATAGGGATTGCGTGGGGCACCGGTTTGCTCAGGCCTGCCATTCTTAGTTGGGAGTCCCGAGACGAATCAAGCCAGCCAGCTGCCGAGTTCTCAAGGGACTTCGTCCCCAGTTCATACAAGCCTGAAACAGGAGCTTTCGGGCCCACGTTGGGCGCCATTTTGTAATGGTGCATGAACCCCAGCGTCCAACGTGGTCCACGAAAAGAAAAAGGACGAGAAAGACAAGGGTGTCGTGGGGCACCGAGTCTGCCACGCATGCCCTTCGTGGTTTAGGAAATCCTGGGACAGACCAACTAGCCAGCGCCAAGTGCCGCATTCCTCTTGATCTCCTTCCCCAGTTCGGACACACCTGACAGTAAGTTTTCGAGCCCTATGTTGGGAGCCATTTTGTTATGGTTCAGGGCACTGTGTCTTGGGGTGCTGAGTCGGACGTGAAGTCCTGGCAGCGAAGCCCCTGGGCCGGGGCTTCAATTCCTTCAGTGCATACAAAAAAAATTTAAGATATAGATTCTTTAAGCTTATAACATCCTAATCAGATACGACGAGAGCCATACATTCAGGCAATTTATAATGTAAATATTTCAAGCAATTATATACATCTACAAACCTAATAAGGTACACTATTCTGGATGAAAAGAATATCTCTACAAGTCCGGCCTTGATTCGATCTCATTACTGTTGTAAATATTGTTAGCTTTACGCTCAAGAGTTCCTTGGAAGTCCTGATCCAGAAAAACACTCTACTTATTTATTTAACGCCCGTAGAAGTGAGTGGTTCACGTTGATAATTAACGTGACCCATCGGGTATTGTAAGGTTATACAATTGGGGAAATTGAAGAAAGAAATATGCTTGATCCATAGATTGTGGGAACAATTGGCGCTGAGGGATTTGCTTGGTAATGAATTTTAATAAATGGGCATAAAGTACGGGATTGAGGATTCGGGGAATGTGCTGATAACAGCTTTACAACACCTCCCCCGCTAAGATTGGAACTTGTACCTAGGAAGGGGACGAGCTTCAAGTGGCGTGGGCATTCCTGCAACAGGTTCAGGTTTGGATTGATTTTCATCTTGAGACTTAGACACTTCGGCTGGTATTTTACTACTTATACTAGAACTTGAATACTTCTCGGAATGTTTCTGTACGTCTGCAGAAATAGGATAAAACGAATACAGTGATAAAATAATACCGTTCTGTTACTTTTATGATTTTTATAGCATGTATATGTACTTAAGTAAGCTTTATATAAACAATCAAGACTTAAAGGTAAAGAATAAAAAATCCGGAGTCTCGTGATTTCCCGAGAAGTATATGTACTAGTACATATCATGTACATGTCATTACCTCATTTCCTTATATAAGTACTTACATTTTGACATTTATCAAGTGCCTTATACAAGCACTTGTATAAGGCACTTGGTAAATACTTCCTCTTACTAGGAAGTAGTTTTTTAAACACTTCTGTAAGCTTACCTAAAGCTAGAGCTCCAGGATACACGTGTACACGAACTACACGTGTATTTCGGAGCTCTCTGAAAGCACGAACCCGAACTACACGTGTATTAAAAACTACACGAATCTTGAAAAGGTGTATTGCAAAAGTTCGAACTACACGTGTATAGAAAACACGACTACACGGACGTTACTAAGGTTCGTGTAACTCAGAGTCTTGCATACACCGACCTAGTAAGATTCTTTCTTTTACATTCAGTGGGAAATTGAAAAATACAAAATATTGGAATATATATTGAAAGGGGATTAATGACTTTTATGCAGTAGTGTAATAACAAATACTTGTTGGAGGGTAAGAGGGTACTGAAAAACGCAGTCGAAATCTAGGAAGAGAACCAGTCAAGATGATGATTGCAGAGTGAAGGAGTGGTGAAAAATACATATATACATATTAACAAATTAACAATATGCAAGAACTGACGGTGTAGGCCATAAAACTTTAATTGCATATGCTCTATATTAATAACACGATAAATTATATAATTTAAAGCACAATATTGTTCTGCATAGAGGGAAACTTAAAAAGATATTACATTTTTAAGGAATAATATACTGGAGCTACTTTCTTTTCTTTAATTCTTCAAACCTTCGCGATAGGTCATCAAAATCGATCTCATCGTCCTCTTTTTTTTGAGTTGGTTCATCAGGCAAATCGCTTGGTACGTTTGGTAGATCTGGTAGATTTTGTGGCATACCAGATCCTCCTTCAGGTGGCGTAATTTTTGATCTCGGCTGCGGTTTTGGTTTGTTGGATTTCTGTAATAGAATTTTGTTAATTATGCATCAAACTCTTGCAAAAATCATGCTTTTTGTGCACTCAAATTACCGTATAATTACACATTATTATATACAAATATTACAAGAAATGTAATGAACAGAATATTTCAATTAATTATGACAATTACTTACACGTGAATATATTATTTTATTATTTACTCCTTTCATGGAGTTTCTAATGTATAGGTGAGATATTGCAATTGCAAAATATATCTTGTAACGTTTTCATTTAGTCAATGACATTTTTATTATATTTAAGAGCATCTATGCATTGATGTGTTATAAAAAGTAAAGCATCGAAAAAAACACCTTAAATTTTATATGAACAGATTGCACAATTTTGAGTTGTTAAAGAGCGAACGGCAAATAGGATAGTTATAAAATCTTGTTATTCATATCAAAATTTAAATGATAGATAGCAGTAATATAGATGTTTGCCAATTATAAAATATGACTAAGTGCAAAAAGGTTTCATAGGACCGCTGAAAACTCTAGTTATTTACAAAATGGAAAATGCTATTGAGGTAGAATGTTATATACATATATCATATTATTTTTACGGCAATAGCTGCTAATTAATTATGGAATATTCTTGGTAGACTTTAAGGAGGAAGTAGGTTAAGTTTTTGTATAAAAATAACAGTAATCCAGTAATAAACCAGTAATAAAGCCAGCTAGTAATTGTCAGTCTTATGGTTATTACTTCTCCAGTAATTAGGCCCACACCAGTGGTAAGCCTAATTTACTTTTTCGTTTGTAACATTCATTGCGTTTAAGCCCCCAACAGCGACAGGTCTTAAGCAGGCACAATTTTCCGAAAGTGGCCTTTCGCAACCATAGAAATAGAAGAAATAGAGGGGGGTATGCTTGCTTGCAAAATGGCACACATAACCTTAGAAGTGCATCACAAACTTCCCAAGCGTTTTTCGGTTCGTCCTACTGCAATTGTTTCTTAACAAAATTGTATATATAATAAAAAAATTTCGTTAGCCCGTTCTTATTTAAAACTATAAATTTCTTCGTCTTTAAAAACCCACAATTAATTGTTTACAGTGCGTTTCACGAAAATTGAGACTTCAAGGCCACGTTTGTACAATTTTTGTAATGCCTGATGAATATTTATGAAAGGGATTTTTATATGTAAAAAAACAGGTGGAGAAAAGTCTCAAAAAGACTTTATATAAAAATATATTCATAATCGTAAATTCATTTAAATTTTTTGTAAACTTTCCAAAATATATTAATGCAAAATACATTGAAATTCCTAAAATTTTTAGTCAAATATGGTACCCCATTGAAAAAGTTCTCAAAAACACCAACATTTACAAGTTACCAAACAGACGGCGTAATTAGCTGAGAAGAAAAAATGTAATTAACTTCTTAAACAAGGTAGAAATTATGAAATATACCAGATTATTAAATTATAACAATAAAGGCAAGAATAGGAATCAATAAACGCTAGAATATTAACTATTTTGTGATTACTCTTTGCGTCATCTTCTCGCCTCAGCTCAGGGTTTAAACATTGAATATTTCCCTTTTTCTTTTACACCTAAGATTCTCAACCGAAGGAGCATAAATTCATTTCTGCCAAAAATTATAAATTCTCGTTTAGAGAGAAATCTTAGAAAAAACTATCCCCAAAACTTATGAAATTTATTAATTAATATTAACTTAAAACATTTCGATGTGAGAAAATGCAATGAAATTCAAAAAACAGTTTAATAATTTGAGATTAAAATTTGACAGCCATTTGAAGTTTTTGTGTATAAGCTAAAAGCTTTTTTCATTTTTACAAGGACGTTACCAAAGATAGGAAAAATTTGGGATTTTTCTTAAGATTTCAGACAATGAATTCTAATGAATTTCGTTATGATCATATTATATAGTAATAATAGTACTATAGTAGTATTAATTAAGATTTTCACATCACGTTTCGTTCTATAAATGATAAATTTCTTGTTTCTTATCGATACTGAAAATTCGTTTGGGAAGTAAAATGTGTAAAGAAAAGGAAAAGCATGTTTTGCATTACTTCAGTAAAATTAGTTTATGTGTAGACGTTGATAAATTCATTCTATTTTACCTCAGAAAAACGGAGTCATAATCATAATTGAAAGTGTGAGTGGAAGAACAGTAATATTCCAAAAACACCAATATTACTCTTGTTCCGCTCAACGATAGACCTACATTTAAACTACAAAATGGCTATCTCAATTTTTTTTGGTATTTTTGGAATATTACTGTTCTTTCACTCACACGTTTAATTGTCTTCTTAGATATTCGCATAATCTAACGAAATAGTACTAATTTTATAAAGATTTATCTCCTTCTCTTTTTAAAATTTCACTTCTGCCTTTTGTAACCAAAAAATTATATTCTCATATCTAAATTGATGCTATTAATCAGGATAGCATATTGTGTACAAAATTACAACTTATTTTAATTATCGCTTTATTTAATTTCAAGGGAAATTTTAATTTTGCATTTGCTCCTTTTTCCGGTCTGGCAATACCCTCCAATGCACGTATCAAATATAAATTTCTCCATACATATAAATTTCCCTTCGGTGGCCTTGAAATCTCTATTCTCTCTCTATTTTTGTGAAACGCACTGTAAATATCCCGCCTAACAACGCCGGCAAAAGACAAAAGTATATTTGGGCTATATCCACCGACCTCTAATAAAATTGGACTGCTCAATTTGCTATCTCATGTGGGACCAGTTATCCAGGACACAGAATACTTATTAGAAACGAAAGGGAATGTAGTTCCATCCTTTTTTGTTGTTCGGTATCTTATGGGTAAAATTGGCATTGATCCTAGACACAGAATGCTTATTCTAAAAGAGGCAGCAATACAAAAGTGGTGCCATTCAATTTAATGCAGTTTGAGTAACGTGCTCAGTCCATATTATAGAGGTCGGTGGCTATATCTGTCTATTTACTGCAAGTCATGTGTCAAACTGTCGGCAGAAGCAGGCGCCAAAATTTAAAATGTGATTTAATTTCCGGATTTTTTGTTATGTAGAGCATGATAAACAGGTAGGGTTGAGTGAAATTAAATTCGAAAAATTTTTTGGAACTTAAATTTGGAAGTTAGAACATTTACATTTTTAAATATATATATTTGGATTTACTTAACATTGAACAACATCGTCGATTACAGTTCAGTTTGACTTTAAAGATCGAAGGAGATGAATGCATAAAATTTCAAAATTTGTACTATTTTCTTGAAGACAACTTGTATGGGACACCCCCTCCATACATTTATCTTAGTGTTCGCATGTTTTGTCTCCTCTTTTATTCCGCTATATATTCCTAAACTAACAAAAAAGTCGATACAATAAATTAAGCTCGTACTTATCTAAATGCAAAATTATGTAAAGCTAGCAGCGCAGGTATAATGGGCTTCGCAAAAAATATTTAATATTATAAATTTCACAGTAGGGACGGAATAGGAAGGTGATAAAATGAGTCATTGTCGAGATTTATATTTTTGGGCAATTTCTTCACAACACCCCCTAACGTTTTTAATATACACGTTATGGGACTTGTTACGGTAACATTTAGAGAAACGGCAAATTTAGTACAATTTGTAGAAAACAGCTGAAAAATGTGCCTCTTTTTGAAGTTTGAAATTTTAGAACTCGTGATGGGACATAGGAGAGAAGGGGAAAGGTGTTTGAGGGCCCACTGGAACGGCCAGAGGATTTTCTATGAAATAACACCATAACAGGCCTCATAAGAAGTATATTAAAAACGGAGGTTGTTAAGTACATCAAAGAACATAAGTCCCCAAAGGGACTTATTTGAATCGCGTATTCAGCCACACCCTATGACATCGCCTCGGCAGATCAGTGTGACTGTGAACGTCAAACAGAGTAAATCAGTAGGCCTGTTTATGTCGCCTGTACTATTTGTACTTTCTGCACTTTTTATACGAAATTTCTAAGAAATTTTTCAAGTACAGATAGTACAGGCGACGCGAATAGGCCTAAAATGATTGCTTTTACACATGCTCGCGTTCGTTTATGTTTATACAGTTGATAAAGGCTGTCCAGCAAGAGCGGAAAATTTAAACTTGGCACCATTTCTGCTGTTGTGCGTTGAGAGCTTAGATTATATAACAAAGCCAGGATAGGCCGCAACTTTCATATACACTGTACGTGTGACTCTTTTTCAGTGTTTAAACAAAAACTAAAAAAACATTTAAAATAGTGTTGTGTATAAAGTAAAAATGGTGAAAATCATTTATGAACTTTAGATTTGCTAAAGTTATCTGTCTTGAATAAATAATTCACCAAAATGAAGTGTGCAAAAACTATAACCAAGATTGCGGTGTTAAATCATGCAAGTTCATGCAAGTTGAGGTGTTTTAGTAAATATATAAGGTAGCAGTTAAATATAACGAGTGATAAAAATTAGTATCATACATCGAAAATGGTAGAAAATATAAAAAATTTTAGATCAACTACTGTTTGCTTACATGGGAAGTTTTGTGAGAAAAAAAAAATCGGTCAGGGACAGTCCGATTATTCTTTGTGCCAAATTTTAAGTTACCCAGTGAAGGTGTACACATGTACGCAAGCCGTACGGTGAGCAGTACATGTAACCTTTACAGAGTCCATACGCTGCCATTACAAAAGCATAGGGCATGTCATCTTACGTAACTGTTACATGTATATGCTTTGTAACGGGTCTAATTCATCGCTAACCTGGTAGATGGCGGTAACCAAAACGTGGGTGATGCTAGCTCTAGTTCAT
>QYTT01087538.1:0-13027 GCA_006980735.1 Dasypogon diadema | reverse complement strand
TCGTCTCGAATATTTCGAGAACAAAAAATGATATCGATTCCGGACCAATTTTACTCGACGTAAAATTGCATAATGAACACGTGATAAGCTTTGCAAAAGATTTAAATTGGTGGTTTTTTTAAATAACAATTAAATTTTCAAAAGCAAGGTAAAATGACCAAATGGGAAGTTGGCTGTGTTACCCACACATTCACACCATTCACACCCAGTTTATTTTATTATTGTTTAACAATTCTTCCGATGTCACTTTTCTTCTATGAAAAACTGTAGTTAACTACCTGCTACAGTTTTCCTACAAAAGGTAATAGTGTATTTGGGTAATTCTTATAATTCGGGACAATTTGTGTGTCTCGTCTTTGACGCCTAAAGTACGCTTTTACAAAACAGGACGAAAACGTCCCTACCATTGGTTGACCTTCCGCTACTTTCTCCCAAACTTGGATGAACAGCCTAGGTTAATTCCCCCATTTGATATATATCTATTGTGAGACAATGTACTTTATAAAATGTGTAGTGCCTTTCCCGAAATTAAAACAAGTCTTTACTCTTAAGGACGGAAAGACTTTTACGAACTGCAAAAAATGGCAGGACAAGTACACCAATTAGTTGAACTGTTAGTTAACCAAAACAATTACCTTCAAATTTGACCCCTTCAATCAAAAACCCGACCCTAAAATCTGTGTCACCATTTTATGTCATTACCGTGGACACATACTATCTTCGACCGTGGCGGTCTTTCTGTAAATATTTCCAACCACTTTTTCGTGGAGTTTGATATAGGGACTCAAGACACACACCTAATTCGGGATTTGCAATTAAAAATAGGCAAAGGATATAACGTATTTGCATTACATATACGAATTTTTGATATAAACAAAAGTTTGGTCATTACAGTACACCTATCCTTCGAAAAATAACGAATATTTTTAAGCGCAAATTTGACATTGATGTTCGACTGCTAGGTACGTGAACGCCACCAAAATTACGTTTTGATATTTAGTTTGCGTCATGATCCTACGGCAATCATTGCTCATTTAAAGTAAAAAGCAAGTAGATAGCTTGCACTTCCTCAGTGACGGTCCTGCCACTCAACACAGGAACCGTATCATGTTTGCGACAATCCTCATGTTTACCTCTAAGGAATGTCCCCAGATTAAGGAAACAGTATAACAGAATTATAATGAGTCGCATCACGGAAAGGGGGCAGCAGGCAATGTAGGTGCTACTATGAAGCGCAAAGCAGATGCATCAGTTTGTATCTGCCACTTCTGACCTAAATATTGATGTTCGGGTTGTAACCCCAACGGACATTGAAAGAATCAGCAGTCAGATTACTCCGGAAATCGCCGCATTCCTTGGAACCATGAAAGTGCACCAATGAAAATGGAGACGGGGATCTGGCCAAATATTGTTCAACAAATTAAGCTATTGCAGGTGTGATGGAATATGCACTCATTTTGCAATAGCCTCCCCGTGGCCTCTTCCCAAAGTTCAGGACAAGGTTCAAAACGTGGCGGCTCGGCGAAAGCGCGGACGTCCCCCTAGATCCAAAAAATGAAATAAATTGCGATCTTGATTTATTAATAAAAAACATCATTTCTTATTGCAGGAATTACGTTAATTTTTTTATTTACATGAAATGTTTATTTATGTAAGTGCCTAAAAATGTATTTCTTTACGCTAAACACGTTTGTTTTTTAGAGCTCCAGAGTTTATTGAAAGCTTGTTAAAATCGTTTACTGTGTGGCACGAAAAAACACTGGTGCCCATAAGTCAAAGTATATAACAAATATTTTTTTATACTTTCTATATTTTTATGTAGACTGAACGTCAAAAGACGTTCGTATTTTTTATTACCTTTTCCCCTTAAACACGGGTTTAATACAAATCACATAAATCACGACGTTCAGGGTTTTGGAAGAAACTGGGAAAACATATGTCGTTAATATATGGACAGCAAAACCTAAAAAATTTATTATCGTGGATACCAAATCAAATCGTTGTCATTACCGTGGACTCCGAATCCAATCTATGTCATTACCGTGGACACCAAAAAACATAAACTATTGTATAACAATTTAACAACAATAATTTCCGTGGAGTTCTTTTCAGGATCATATCAGGGGATATCCCTGAACATATTTCTAAAAAAAAAATCGATCAAAAAAGCAACTTTTAAAATCTCTCTAAAAATCCTTTGAAATTGTCCCGAATTTGAAGAATTAGCCATTTACGATTGACCCAAAAAATGAGCAGATCTCATGTGCGATGTTATCTATTTAGCTGACTAAAGGAGCAGCTCACTTTTCTAATATTTTCTAACTCGTTCTGTGTCGCTTCTTAGTTACTTGTGAGTATTATTTATTCTTTGATTAGAATTGTGCTCTTTGGGCCAGAATGATAAATATACATCATATGTGTAGATGATACGAAACTTTTAAGAATCCTAATATGACTGATATCATACAATCTGGCAAACTTGTTTGACTTGTTCACACGTCCAGAACGAAAAACCACAAGATGCTCAAGGTAGTCCTAAGCGAAAATGCCTTGACGAAGTTTAAACGTCCATTTAGATGGTTTGACGGCGTGCGTCGCACGCGGTGATGGTCTCATACTCTTAAATTTGCATTGTTTGTACTCTGGAGTAGATAACGCGTAGACAGTGTACACAATTCATGTCCTACGTGGCCAACGTAGACTTTTGGTAGATATTGTAAACTTTTGATAGACTAAGGTCCTATTTACGGGCTTGCTATGTACGGGATCTGATTTAGCAAAGCTAATTATAATTGCCGCTTTTTATAAGCATACATATTAGCAGCGCATTTGCAAAACCCGCTAAAATGTTGGAAAATTGAATTAGTAATAATAATAATAATGAGCTTCCCTTCTAGCCCAGAAGGCGCACTTCTCAGCGAGGTGCCAAGAAACGTTTAACCATATCCGCATTAAGCGTTCACCATTTTAGATAAATGTGTTAAGATTTGGCTCATTATTAGTAACAGTATTACATATATAGTTTTCTTACTGAGCTATCATACAAATCTTAATAAAGGTCTTAAAACTTTCTAATTTATATATTTGACTGCAATTAACTTTGTTTTTACAAAACTCTATTATTTTCTTTTACCTTTTCAGAAGTTCACTTATTATTCTTTGCAAAACTCGCTAAATCTAAAATAATTTTTGACTGCTAAGAAAACTAAATTCTGCTGAAACTACCATTTCAATGTGCGTATTTTAGCTGACAGTTATATTTGTATGATTTTACAATTTGTCAAGGCTCACAAAGGATCCAAAATGAAAAACTTACAATTTATACGTAGATTAAATATGAATTTCAGTGTGCGTCTGTTACATTTCGTTTTTTTTTGCGATTCCGTTTTAATAATTTACCTACAATAAAGAATTATTGAGTAAAGCTTCGCATAAAGTTAATAAAAGACATTACCTGTTATGTGTGTGTTTTCCTGATCCTCTTCAATTGATTTGAGTGATTCTGCAAAAGATTTTTGTTTAACTTTCAGTTTAAGAAACAAAGGGGCAAAACGAAGATACCCGTTGGAAGGAAAGGTTACCTATAGTCTTCCCTACGCGTTGGGTGGTCCTCTAACACGATCTTCGTCCTTCGTTTTCCGCTCCTCGTCCCTTGGGAAATCACGTTCCTGGTGGGATCACGTCGTCTATAAAGTTAGTTATACCCGATACCGGAAGAATAAAAGTAGAATCTCCCTACCTTGCCCTTGGGAAGGATAAAATACTTCGCCTGTAAGACGAAGGAGCAAATCAGTCTATGCAAGAGACCAATTCCTGTCCACTGTCGCATCCTGATATATTCCAAGATTACATCCAGAGCAATATTTGCAGTAAGCATGGGAACCTGGAAGTAGATTTAAGTTTGTTAGATTGTAACGAGTTAGGAAAATATTTTTCTACTTACCTTAGTTTTCTTAAATGTAAGGCGGGCACGGAATTGCACATGAGCTTAAAATAGGAGTCCTGAAATGAGGTAATGGTACTGATCAACATTCAAATAACGCAATTATTAAAAAAAATCAACTCACCTGTTTCGGTTTACATCTCAAATATCACTCGAATAACAAAATTCACCTAACCTCACAGCCGACACAAAACACTGACAAATTTGAAGACGAACTTTATTTTCCCGAGCATAAAAGCCATAAAAACGGACTGGGCGTAACCCGAAGAATACTTTAATGTGCCTTCCGCCCCGGAAATAACTAACCGGAAGAAATCACAAACCCCCGGGGCCAACTGTCACCTGTCGCCTTTTTAACACAGAATCTGCGAAAATGAGCAAAGGAGATTTTTTTCCGAATAACCAAAAAGCTAAGGGAATTACAAAGAACATTTTTTAAGAGGAAATAAAAAAAACGAAAATTAAAAATTTTCAACCGATTTTAACCGATTCGAGAAAGTTCACGGAATAGGGGGCGGAAGTGCGAATAGTGGCCGTTTTACAATAAAAGCTTCGGTAGGTGAAGCGCTCAGTCCCTTTTCAAAAAGTTTGGTGGAAACAGAAAGTGCGGTCAGTGGTACGTTGGAACATATCGTGAAGATAACTTACGAGTAGCAAGTAGCAGAAAACATAAGGCAAAATTAGTAAAACTTGTGGCAAGGTGTACGACGGGAAAGCAGAAGGAGCGAAAAAAAACAAGAAGACACTAGGAGTGATGGTGTAAGTAGGCCGAAACAGGAGAGGACGGGAATTTGAATCGAAGGACGGACGGGAATCGAAGAAAAGATAAGTATCCTTTACTCAATTTTTTTTATGTTTTGAACTCATTTCTTTTTCTCAAACATGTCCACGAATGCGAATATTTGAAATGTGCATAACCTTGCTGGCATTAGGTAATCGGGGTTAGTAGTGTTTAGAAAGTTAATTCCATAATTTGTTTTTTCTTTATTTCGCTTGTATAAATTTGATAAAGTTTTCCACACTTTTATTATTTATCTTCCTTTCAAGTTAACCCCGAAAGTGCAACATGGTGCATTTGTGTATTTGTCAAATTCAGTTTTGAAATACATTCAGTTTTGAAGTACAAGAGTGTAAAAATAGTTCCACTTTTGTTCTTTTGTGCTACCCCTTTTTGAGCTACTGAGTTGGTGGTCTCAGGTGACAAAACCGCGTGACGCCCAGGTGTTCAGGCCCAGCGCATAAAATAGCCCACACCTTCTCCAACGTTAGCCGGGGAAAACGTTTACGCACAGAAAGGTGCGTAACACGTCTTAATAATGATGAATTCTATGCCTTTCAGTTTTTTGCAAATGATTGCCCGGTCAAATGGTTAAGTCACCATGCTCCGAAACATATTTATACGAATCTGCCAGAATTTGTGGGCGAATAGAGCAATGTATTAAGAAAATGGTGTCTATTGTTTGTCTAGATTATTCTTATAAAATTTTTGTTCAGCGTGGTACTGTTTATTTTTTATTCTATACAATCAAGTTATTGAATACAAAAATGTAAAACATCGATGTGAAGCTAATTTTCAGTTTCAATTTTTCTCTGAAAGCAAGTTTGTCCTTAAGTGTAAAAGTTTGGAAAATGTATTTTAATATAAGTAAATTTTTCTATCGAAAGCTACCCTATCACTTCAAATGATATACTGTAGTGCACTGATCTGTTCCATGCTTTAACATCATAAATATTGCACCAAAATTCTCCGTACCAAATAATGTAAAGAAAAGCAACGTGATTATCTTGTAAATGATTTAAAGTATAATAAAACGAGTAAAATTGGATTCTATTGTAATAACTCATACAATTCCTAAGCAACATCAGTTCCAACAAGTTAGGAAGCGCAAAAATAAAAATGTTCATTTTATTTATGTCTAGTAATGAAACGGATACTGTAACTGCAATTATCCTTGAACATTGCGACTTCTTTAAAAAAATTATTATCACAAGGTCAATGTAATCGGTGCAATGACTTGAGCAAAGATTTCAGGAAATTCCTTAGAACAAAACCGTCTAATTAACACCAAAGAAGTAAAAATTTCCAATCGTACGCAAACACAATTTGTGGTTAACAAAAAATTCCACCTGGAGTGTTTATTATCTTAAATCGACGTCAGTTATGACTAAATTGTACTTCGATTCATTTTATTTCTATTATTTGCTTGATGTTCAACAAATTTTGAATTCATGATATTGATACCAAAGAACTTTCAGTAATAATAGGATTGCTTCCAAGTTAATTCGAGTCAAACCGGAACTCATTTGTAATGCATGTAGTTTAGAAGTTAAAGTAACCAAGTCCAAACTCTACCATACGAAGATTAAATTAAATATTGGATAAAAAGCGTATTTAAAGTTATTTACTGCACTAAAGGTAATTTTCTCCAATATATTTTTTGTCATATTTCAATGGCAACAGAAATAATCCCTTAAAAATAAATTAAACTGATGGAATGAAGACAAATTCCCAGTCACCTACTTACTCAAGTTTTACCTCTTTAGAGAGTTGAATAATATCCATACCAGTTTTACGAAGTACCAGTTCGTCATTCTCTCTGTTTTTGATAAATAAAGCCAGTGTGGTCTGATGGGGATTAACCAGCAGATCATATCATTACATCATTTTTCAATGACATTATTATGTTTTTATATATTGTTACAATCCACTTAGAACCTAATAAAAACTCTTAGTTTAATTTACATTGTTAACTAAGAAGTTCTGATATTATTTCATCCAATTACGCCACAGTGAGAGATATATTCGCAAATAGATTTGTTTTTTACATCAGCTAGTTCGGCAAGTTCGACAACTGATGAATTAAATTCGGCGGAACGCAGTGTACGGGTTTTGCTTTATTTTTTAGGAGAATCTGAGACAGATGTGATAATGGCAGTGAAAACAATAAAATCTAATACTATGGGATTCGATTTAATAGATACAAATGTACAAAATTAATATTGCCCTACGTACTACCATTTCTTACACAATTATTCAACTTTAACTTCAGATCGTCTATACCCAATATTTGGAAAATTGCTAAGAAGGTTTCTGTTTTTTAAGGATGCTTCGTCAAAATAACCCTCAGATTTTAAGACCAATAAATACCCTGCCATTTCTCCCGAAGGCTTTTGAGACGATTGTACATTTACAAATCACTAATTTTATGAACAAGTACAACAGGTATTCGTAGATATAACTATGAGATTTTTGCTTGGACACGTATAAGTGGTTAGCTGAGGACTGAAAAAATAATGCGAGAATTATCCTCTTATTTGTTAAGTATTATGTACTTGCATCGATTGTTCTAGTAGCGCATCATCTGTATTACCATTTATCGTTTCGCTAATATTGTTGTTTCAATCCAAAATGTTCATGAATATGTCATAGTGGCAATACAGCGGAGCTCCAATTAGATAGCACAACCATTTATTTTACCACACAACATCACTCTGGTCGCCATCAGGACGACGCGACAGCATGGTGACCAAAATATTAACATCGTCCAGTACAATGACCTCTCTGCCGACAATTGCCTAACTTTCCTCCTGCCGTAATCGTCGCACTTGCATAAAAGGGAAGCGTTCTGACTTTGATGGATACTGGAATCCACTTATTTTCTCCACTGTCGGCACACTTTGCTTGTTCAAACTCATACGGCAAGCATTATATACTTTGAGTGCCTTCAATGTACCGCTCGCCACTTCATCTCCAAGTCGTCTTCAGCATCAAGTCCGGAGTAATCCGTAATCGTTCTGCTTGAATGCCTTGTTTCCACCAAGTGCTATCGGTTGCCATGAATGGACCTTTTCTTCGAATAGCAGGTTTTAATGACTACAATACTGGCACTCAGTCTCGGATTGTCTGGTACCACAAAGACCCTCTTCAAACGAAATGGTCCTTGGTGCATTTCGTCGGCGCTATTTGTACGTTGTGTAGCTTTCTGCACTGGATTTCCGTCCACTGATCTTGCCATGCATACCCTTGTCTCTCGCCAGCAAGACATTCTGATCATGAAGCTCGGGAAAGTCGAGAATCGTCTTAAATTTCGCCTAGATGCTATAGCCGAGCGATATATAAGCAGACCTCTGCCTACTGGTTCTTTTCCGTCCCTCAAACATGAACCGCTCTAACTGGTCTGCATCAGAAAGTTAGATTAACTGTCCCATCCTACCCACGAAACTGCCTGTGACAGTCATCCTCCAGCTTCTCAAGGCCGAGCAGTCGCATACAATGTACTCCGCTATCTAAGTATCTTCTAGACACAGTCTGCGTGTATCATCCTCTGGAATTTCCACCCTTTTAAGGTGATATCCAAAGCTAAAGAAGCTAACAATCTGAGTATTGCTCGCTCAATGCTTAGAACTTTTCTTCAGGTCGTTCCATACGACAGCATAATTGCTTTCTTAGCCAGTCGGAAAGTTTCCATACTTTCCCACCGGTTTTAAAGTTTTTTTGACCTATTTCTCGATTAGGACCTTCTTCATGCCCCTAATGGCAAAATATGGTTCTAGATCTTGGAACTCCATAGCCGACCCTATCTTTGCTAAGGCGCCAGCCTTTTCGTCCCCTTCGATTCGTATGTGTCCTCTAACCCTGCGGCATACCCATTGAGTTTTTGTACACATTCCAGCGCTACTGATGAATTCACCTCTGATATCCATGCATCTAACCACCACTTGATTTTCTAGTGCAATGAAGATTTTATCTCCTCGAACATGACCTGACCTCCTTTAAGTAGTCGAGGTGCAGCTTCCCAGGCCAACATAGCACGACAAATTCCAGTTTTCAGAGAATATCCGTACTCTTACCCTGCCATCAATAATAGATCCATTTGTGAGTATAAGTCTTGCGAAACCTTCCAGTTATCCTAACCCTCCTTATCCTGTTCTTGGGCATCGTGAGTTCCGTCATCTCTTTTATGTAATCTAGGATTCTCTTATGCTCATACTCAGTTCTTGACGAGTATCATGTACAGTCTCTCCACATTCTGAGTGCCGCGTCCACTACCACCTTCCTCACAAAGCGATCCAGCGGCGGAAGAGTTTCTAGAGTTGCTGTGAGTGCGCTGCGAAAAGCTCCTGTAATCACAATTGATCTAACCACCATTCGATATATATCCAGTGCGCTGATGCAAGATACCCCATCTTATTTTACGCACAATTCTACATTGAAGCACCTTTGCTTTTCTAATTTTTTTTTTCAACATTACGCTTCGAATCCCAGATTTGTGACCTCCCTAAAAATGTTGATCTAAGATTCAAAGAGTGTGAAAAGTTCAAATTCCAGATGCTTTGACTTCCTAGTGAAGACTATTGTTTTTGTCTTGCGCGAATTAATAGTGAGATTCTGTTCCACCACTTGGGAAGCGTTTTTTGTGGTGTCAGCTGTAGTGGATATGAATTTACCCTTTGCCACCAACGCCACGTCATCTGCATATCAAACGACATGAGTGCCCACCTCCTCAAGTGTCGAGAATAATGAGTCAACCCAACCTCCCTCTCTGTGGACACCCTCTCGTGACCCTATCCCTAATATTCGCGTGACCGGTCTGAATTCTCATTAACCTGTTCTTCGACATGTTATTCATACATCTCCCGACCACCGGGCTAACCTCACATTATAGCAGAGCAATTTTCAATTTTTCGTGCTGAATTTTGCCTTCTACGTCCATCTACGTGGCCAAAGAGATGCTTGCTGCATACAGTTTCTTCTCTGATACTCTCACCAGCTGCTGGAACGCAGATTCCGTCGATTTTCCAGCTTGATATGCATCCTGACTTACATTTAAGGGATAAGTGGGCACCCGGGCCCTGAGTTGCACAGGGACCACTGAAGAAGGGGAAAAACATAAAAAGGAATAATAAAATAAAAACAGAATGTAAATTATATATGAAACGCACACAATCATTAAAGCCAATTATCTTACGGTTACACTCAGCATCAAGTACCAGATATATTGTTCTGCAGAACATAAAATGAGGCAACAATAAAGTTCTGTCTGACAAGTTTTAGTTTCAATTCCAAATGGAGTAATTTACGTGAAAGCCATAGTTGTCAACACCGTAGATTCTTTGTAATGAATAGTTTACATGTTTTCAGCATTGCATCTTTCATTAAGAAGTATCCCCAAACTCTCTGGAACCTTTGTTACCCACGATAATATTTCGTTATTTTAATAAGCACATTTCATTTTGATGGATTTAGTAAAAGTTGATTATTTTCGGCTTTCGCCCATAAGGATATGTTCACTACATCATTATTGACTCTGGAAACACAGTCCTAAAACATTCAGATTGGTCTAGAAAGGTAGGTTTGCACATAATTCGCATAGTGGTGAATGTGAACGTCGGCAACGATATCAGGGAAATCATTAATGAACAAGCAAAACAATAGAGGTGTAGAATTAAACCCTGAGGAACACCTCTTAAGATGCTAATCGAATTAGATTTAACTTCACCAACCGTTACCCGCTGCTACGGATCGGATAGGAATTCCTTGATTATAATTTTTATGACAGAGTTAGAAAAGCTCGTAGTTTTGACAGGAGAAAATCATGATTGACAAAGTCGAATGCTTTAGTGAAGTCAAGCAAAGTCACGAAATTCTTATCCAAATTGAGTCGAATATCATTTAATAAGGCCCTCTCACAGTAATGGTCAGAATGAAAACCAGGCTTAAAGAATCTAGGAGTAATTCCATCAGTACAAACAGGGTTTGATTTGATAGAAGCAATAGCTTCATCAGGAAAAACACAGCGAAAATTGAAGTCATCATAGAATTCATTTCTATGGATTTCAGCGCGAGTTTGTATTGTTGGTAGTGTAGGCCCTCCTAATCGTGGCGAAAAAGTGATAATAACAACGAAAAACTTTTCTTGTACTTCCCGCACTTTATTTAAATTTAAAATACACTTAGGCTTATATACTTAAACTTAAATATGCAAAAGATTGCCCCGGTCTGCCGTGGGCCACACTCCAACTTGAACTCCCTAACTGATTATCAAGGAAATTTTTACAGCATTTCTCTCTCGGTTGGACGAACGGTAACGTCCAGTAAGCGTATTCTTGATGCGTGCATTATTTTTTCAGTGGCGTACACTACAGTATCAACCCCGCAGATAGTGCCGCAGCAAAGTGTTCATTTAGATCTTCAGCATCTAAATTACATGAAAGAGGGTGAAATGGGATTGGGTTGTTAAAGTCCTAAGCTAAGTCCCCAAGTCCCATCTCATCAATTATATATATTTTTAAAAAATTTCGTTCTTGACGTAGATTATTTTTGTTCAACAAAAAATAATCTTTATTCACTTCGTTATTATTTTTATGCTTTAACTTTTATTTTTAGATAAATGTTTTTTACTTTTATACTATTTTTATTTACAATAAAATTAAATTAATTCACAAATTAATGGGCAATACTCTTTTTATTTTACGCCCTTTCACGACAAAATTCAAACTAGTAATGAAAAATTCTTACATTGAATCACGGTTTACAGACTACAAGGTTAGCCAGATTTTTGCTTTGAATCACCATTTTGTGACGTCACTCTGGATGCTTTGTTTTTACAGCTTTTCCATGGTAACGATTTTCAAATTTGACAATAAGTGAGGCAGTTTTTTCGTCATGTTCGAGGATTTTTCAAATATGTATTTAATTAATATTAATTTCAGCTATGACTGAACTGCAAATAGTTGTACTCATATCATTAGATACATTATTTTGAAAATCAATATTTATTCCACTCATTAATTTCACTTTTAGTTCTTATGCCCGACTGGAAGTTAACAAATTGTCATGCTGCTGCAATCACCATAAATTTAAGTACTCAAATGAAAACTGATGGATAAAGTAAACGCTGATGCTGTTACTTTAAAATTTCTACAAAAACAAGCAAAAACCATCCCCTTTGCCTGCCGCCGATTACAATGTCACCTACAAAAGTAATGCAAAAACAATGTATCTTCTTCTTCTAATAAAGAGTCGAGCTCAATTGGTCCAGAGTGACGTCACAAATTCAATGTATACATGAGGTCTGTTCTTCTACTTTGGGCTAAAAAATTATTTGGCGAAAACTTTATGTGAAGTGGGGGTATGTGTCTGAAGTAAGAAAACGGTTATGGGCTAAAACTTTATGTCAAATGATTTTGGCACTCTTCTTTAATTTCTTTCTAGTAAAATTTCCCCAGCCCAAAGAGTAAGAAAATGCATTTTAACATAAAGTTTTACAAAGTTTTACAAACCTTTGGGTAGACGAACAGACCTATGAGTTCTCTGAAAAGTTTACTTCAAAGTGTTTGCCTAAATTTCGGTATCATGATTTTGGTCTGTATATAAAATTTCAAAGTGTCTTAGGCCTACTCTACAATGAGCCAACCATCAAACCATGAATTAACCGTGGTCAGGATTTAGTACTCTATCGATACATCGTGTAAATAAAACATGTCGATGCATGTGTTGGTACAACTTTTGACAGTTCGAAAGCAATTTCACTCAGGATGGTGTTTTAATTTAAATTTTCACACAAATATTTGACGGTTGTCCCTGATAACTGGCTAACACGATGAACCGGAAATGAACAAAGTTCATTTTTAGTAATAAATTTTCTTTGTTCGACCCTGTTTTGGTTTGTATTTAAAACATGGTTGGCTGACATGTTAACAACTACACTAACAAGAAATCGTTGTCAAACCCACACAAAGGCGACTATTTCTTTCTTTACGCAAGAGCCAGCGAAAAGTGGATTTTGGTGTGGCCGTGGCAAGTTGGGTGGTTGGTTGGTTCATTGTAGAGTAGGCATTAACAACTACACTAACAAGAAATCGTTGTCAAACCCACATAAAGGCGCCTATTTCTTTCTTTACGCAAGAGCCAGCGAAAAGTGGATTTTGGTGTGGCCGTGGCAAGTTGGGTGGTTGGTTGGTTCATTGTAGAGTAGCAAAACCTTCTAAACTACAAGCCATGAACTGGCCTTGAGCAAGAATATTGAACTCGTTTTTTATGAACGCTTTAAGATATCAGGAAGTGGTCCGTTGAATTTATAG
>QYTT01087535.1:33315-69546 GCA_006980735.1 Dasypogon diadema | reverse complement strand
TTTATAAAAATTGAATTAAATTCCTTTTGAAGGTGACTTTTAAAAGCATATGACCTCTGGAGATTTGGAGGAAGCATTTTCCGTTCACTAAACTTGAGAGAAAACTGTACGGGAAAAGTATGGTCAGAAATAATGAGACAGGAGGCCACATTCTGGTGTGAGGTGGCATGGCTCAAGCAACTTAACTCCATTTTTTTGTTAGAAATAAAGAAATAATACTACCCGATGGCGGAGTTACTAATGGCATTTATCATACATTTTTGAAATTATTATAATAAATAAGTGCAATCTCGAGGTGGAACCAAATAAAATCAAGATTCCAAGTGGGTACCCGGTCTCAAACGGATACTCGGTTTCACACGGATAACCAATTCTAACCGGGTACCCGATTTCAAATGGATAAATGGTTTGAAAATGCTCGCAAGGACTGCAAGGTTCCTGGTCAGAAACAGGTTAAACAGAATGATTTTAAATAGCTAATACGTTTGTAAGGCTTTCAATTCAAAATCAGGCATCCATTTGGAATCGGGTACCCATGCCTCTCTATACTCAGATACTGTTCTGGTAGTGGATATCCATTTGAACCTGGGTAGCCCTATTGGGTGGGTTGAGTGATTATTCGGATACCCACGGGTACACCTTTGTGAGCTCTATTGTTTGGATTTTTTTCGGTTCATTATTATAGGACTGCAAGTATAGTAGGCAATGCAACACTTTATGAAATGTGAGGTCAAGAGTTCGAGTTCACTTTCTTTAAGGATGCTGATGTGTCATTTATACTTCTATATCATAGACTATCGCATCTGAATTTGTTTGCATACATCTATTGACGGATCCAGTGGAACTGCAAGGTTTGTGCCGGGAGAGGAAACTTGTTTCTTGGAGTGAAGCGTCTGTTAACCTTGTCTTGACGATTCATTTCTTGTATGTGAGAGCTAGACAAGGGAACATAATCTCATGGGTCGCTCTGATTGCACAAAAAAGCCACCTCGTCACCAGCTTGTGGAGGCGCATGCACTTTGTATATCTAGTGATGGAAGCAAGGGCCTTTGCCCTTTAATGTCATCTGGACCTCGTGACTGGACGCTCATCTTCGGCCGGAAATTTGACTTTTAATTAAAGATTTACATTAGTAGATATATTTGCACTAATAAGAGTGATATTGAATTTTCTACCCTTAATATGTAATCCGCGTATCAGCGGCAGATCAGAACGTGTCTACCAGACAACCACGAAGTAACAAAGAAGCTGCTAGAGGGAGATGTACTATAAGAGGAGATGTGCTGTATAGTTTTGTATTGTAAAATCTAAACTGAAAATTGAAGTAATATTTTCGTTATTTACTTTACCAGTTCATTTTCTGCTGATATTCGTAGATCATCCATTCAGTTAATCCAGGCGGAAGAATGAAGTTAAATTCTTTATCTTCGAGGAACATGTTCAGTAACAGCGTAGGACCCAATACTGAACTTTGAGACACGCCATAGTTAATCATTATATAATGTGAACGCACCTGTTTCATTGCTGCTTTCTTATGCAATCAATAAATCACAAAAAAAGAAAACTACCAACGGGGCGTTTTAAATTAAAAGTAAATTTGTTCAAAATATCCATTTATCAAATTTATTTGACAATGAAGGGCGGTCCACTTTTAATTTAAGATGTCAAACTCATTTACAATGAAATAGCCCGCCATTCAAAGGACACGAAAATGTACTCACTTTGAAGCTTCACTCCTGGCGGATGTATATACTTCCTGTCTTAAATGAAATCCCCACAAAATGAAGGGCTAACCGGAGAACAATCATAATAAGAATAATAAAAGAAATACTCGTGGTTGGGATTTTCTTTCAACCCCTTGTTTGATGAATGATTCCGTGCCCTAAGCCATAAATAATACATACATATACATCTTTTGAAGTGAATATAACCATTATTCTCGCTTTCTCTGAAACGAAAACGATATTTCCAAAAATACGCAGTAAATTTTGCATGACGGAAGAACTCTGGTAAATGAGCAATAGCGAAAGCTTCATCGTTTAATTATTTGAGTGCCATTATTTATGATTAGCGCTTTGCTTCCTGCTGATGAATCGTTCTGGAAATTTCCCTGGATTAGGTCTCTAAATTTCACAATAAATGAACATTTACAATAAAAGTTAGTTAGTTCATTTTCGTTTATTATGAAGAGCTTAAATGCCAGCTTTTTATCAAGTGAACGGTTCGGTTTATTTAATTAAACTTTGCACAATGTACAGTGGGCTGGCATAATATTTTGCCAGATTTTAATGCTAAACAAAGATGTTGAAAATCAAAGTTTATTAATTTCTGATGCTTTTGTGAATTTATAAATTTATTCATAGAATTTAAGTGTTCATTTCGTGACCTCTATAACGAAAAAGCTGCTTAAAATGCGAACAGATTAAACATTCTGTTCTGCATACTTTAGATTTATTTCAGAATTCAGTGGTTAGTTATTTGGAAGCGGAAATGAGGTACCTGCCAACAAAAATAAATCTTAGAACAGATTGAGAAGAATTTAATTAGAGATAAAGGTTATTAGACGACTCCACTTTAATTATCTTTCGGAGAAAATCATCCACTCTAAAGCTAAGATAGAATCACGAATATATCCAGAAATTAATTCAGTAGAAGTAGCAACATAATTAACACGTCTTAATCCGTAAATACATCACAGCAAGATTAAAGGAAAATTGTAACACATGTATTTCGACTTGCAGAGATTATTTACGATTAATTGATTGCGGAAATTCTAACGACGAATATAATATTTTTGGTACGAAATTTGAAATATTTAGTGAATGCTTTGAACGGCATCATCAATCTTCTTTCTTTAATATAAAATCAAAATTAGTTCTAAATTTACAACTACAGAACTATTACGTGGAATTATGGGTATGAGTAAAGGAAAGAGTGCCAGGCATATTGTTTTATATGAAGATAACTTACAGAGGTTACTGTGTCTTCAACTAGTTTTAAAGTCATTAAGGCATAAAATTGAACACCATCAACATACAACGTTATAATTCTGCAGCATATACAGAAGATAAGTAATGAAAATGATAAAAAGCAAAGGTCTCAGGATATATCTTTCAGGAACCCCACTAATAACATGCAAAATATCGGAATCTTTATCACTAAAGTGTATTCACAATAACTACATTATTTTTATTTTATCTGTCTACTTCGAAGCGTTCTCGTTTTAGAAGGAAAATATCGATTTTTTATTTGAAATAGCTGGCTGTATGGCAACCCTATGAAGGAATTCTCAAAATTGGCCCATTTACGAACTTGATCTTTCAATTTTAATAAGGTGTCTGTGGACTAATTTTCAAGTCTCTAGCTTAAGGCGTTCTACAGATAATTCGCGGACAGACAGGCGGATAGGCGGACAGACGGACATATATCAAACGTTTTCTTTTCATCTCCCAGGGCAATATAGTCCACATCTCTATATTATGAATATTTTTATGCGTTAAAAACGTTTGCTCAAAGCTATAATATCCCACATCTAGACCCTAGGGTATAAAAGGAAGAGAAGAAAAATCTTGATGTTATCACGTGAATAATGATTTGAATATGGTAGAAATTTCGTGGAAAGAACTGTTCGTGTGATATGATATTATTCTCAGGGAAGATAATTCCAAAATAAATAAACAAATAGAGCTCCCGTGCGCCTACATACATGAAAGTCATGTTTTAAACAGAATAAAAAGTGGACGGGATTCGTTTTAACTTTTTCGATGGTATTGAAAGTGTAAATATAAAAGATTTTATTAATACTTCATTTAATCCTCTGAGTTTCCATCTGCTGTTGGTTTTTTATTAGCTTTAAAGTGGCTATGTCAATCATTTTTAATCTCTTCAACTGAATTCAGTTATGAAAATTGTCGGGTTTTTTTTAATTAAAAAAATTAAAAAATTAATCTGACTATACACACAGAAAATATATTTCATTTCAAATATTTACACAAAATGCCACCCGAAATCAGCGTCCAAGCCTCCGGTTTTTTAAAAATCAATGTTGTCGATTTGCTGTCATTGTTAAAGGATAAAGGTAACATCCATGGAAAATTATGTGACTTACGCTTTTGGTAAACAAGGAAAAATGAAAACCCCAGGTCCAATTTCCCACAGTAAAATCATCACCGAAACAACTAAAATACGTCACATTCAGTGAAAAAACTCCTCCTTACTATTTCGTCCGTTTGTTGTTTTATGGAGTAAAATCCACCCAATCGGAAGTGGAAATCAACAGAAAAGTCCGGTCCTATATATATATATATCTGTATATCTATATGCATGCTATACGAGCGTAACAAGTGCTACTCCATGAAAATTGGATTAGGCTCAATTAGTGCTGAACATTTATTGCCTGCTGCGATATATTTCGGGGGATTATGTTGGATACTGAATTCGAAATTGGAATTGTCCTTGTATCAAGTGTGTTGGCTGCTGAACGACAAGCTATATGCGTGTCATTAAATTTGTTGTTACACGCACCCACTGAATAGGATCAGAAAGTTGTCTCATAACCAGTGGAACGTAAATCATTGGATTTCTTCACACCACCTACTGAAATACCTTTTACTTCACAAAATTAACTTTCCACGCAATTTGGATCGCTCAAATATCCTGAATATCCAAAGTATATACCAATTACCATCTCTCAATATTAATCGATCAATTGAATGAATTATGCCCGTCAAATTTCTGCCTACATACAGCTTATCTGGAGTCAGTCATGCAATCCTGAATTTAATTGAAATGCCGGCGTCCGATCCGAAATAATAGGGTACATTCGGTTTTCGCTATCAAAAGCCTCTCATTAAGAGTCAATGAAACTTACATGATGGTTGCGGTATAGCATGACATTACAATAACCAATGTTTGAAATTTGAAACTCTTAGCCTTGGGTATTATATAACATGAACGAGTGGTTTTACATTTTGAGGTTTACGTGCTCAGTGTTAATTCATTGTCATTTTAATCTTTACTAGTTGCAGCACAATCCTTTCTGTTGAAATAGGCTGTTTGTTCTCGCTATGATTAAAAGATGGGGACGCATTTTTTATTTTGACATTTCCTAACTTGTTGCTAAAGTTCATGTGATATCCTTTTAATGCGTAACCAAAACCTAAACCACAAAAGGGAATAGTGAAATGAGGAGTGGCATTATTAAGCTAAGTAAATGTCAATATCTAATGCTATGAAATAGAAAAAGATAGGTGTTTTTCTCCAGAAGGAATCATTGAACCTTGTAGCCTAATCGTTTTTCCAGGGTCAGTCAGGGATGAACAATATTGAAAGGGCATGTTCCGGTACTTTGTAAGGTTTCTAATTTCGTTTTTCATCGAAACAATACTCACAAAAGTATCTGAAGAGGCAGAAGAAGAAATGCGACCAATAACAGTTTCCAGAGCATCGTTAATTTGAAATAATTTCATTCTTCTTTATATCTATTGACCTTTAGTCGAACATAGATAAAATGGCGCAGCTTGGGGTTTTAGAGGCTTCTAGAATGGTCTGAAACAAGATCTACGATATTGAGAACATTTCAATTCAATGTATGAATGATGTTTTCACGTAATTAAATCTCTATTCAAGGCTTTTTTTTGCGTTTTCTATTCACATGGAGGTTTAACTTCAAGATGAACAAAATATGAGTATCATCCTATAGTGTTTGTTTGTACGAATCGTTTAGACGTGCAAATATACAATACTCTGTCCCAGAATTATTGTCAGTATAGTGCTTATAAGGAGCTACGTTGCAGCATTATATGCATTTTACTTAATTTCCAGTCTTACCAAATTAAACGCAATTGACGACATCGGCACAAGCAAGTGAATGTACAGTGTTACCGTTTTACACTAATGGTTAATGGGTTTGTTTTTACTCAGTAGCGTTGGTAAAACTGGTGTTTGCCAATGAAGTTAGATTCCAACTCAGTACCGTTGGTAAAACTGGTGTTTCCCGATGAAGTTAGATTCAGCACCAAGCTAAATGCCAAGTTTCCAAACGGTTCGCAGTCTCATTTTATTAGGACTTTAAGATAGCTCCAGACGAATTTGGACTCGCATGTATAAGAGCACAAAGCCTTAAGAGCTGATTGACTGTCTGACAAAATATAAACGTGGGCTCCTTTCATACCCTTGCACAGGATTGTGCAGGCAAAGAATTGCATTGCGTGAAATTCGACTCGGAAGATGATAAATTCTTTCAACAAAAAATCCATCAATGTGATTTGCGAGTGTGTTTAGGTGCTAAGCAAATGTTGACGTGGATAAAGGACTCTCTAGGATGAACCAGCTGAAAGGCACGTTCTATAACTATAGTTACAACATTAAAACTACGAAGATCATGATTGAGGAAGATCTCTTCATGTGACTTTTTTAATTCCTTTTACATAAGAATTCAAGAAAAAAATATGAGGTTTAGGTTTCCAAGCCAAATAAAGGTTTATGTCTGCAATGAACTGGTTTTAGAGGTACCGTCAAAAAGACAGTTGACATGCTTTGACGATGTATTAAAAAAGATAAAAGTGAAATATAAAAGTGCAAGATAACAAGTAACCCAAATTTTGAATCCACTCAATGGTTGATTGATTGATGGTCTAATCAAAATTTGAATTCACTCAATTTTGAGTTCGCTGAAGCTCGGAATTCGCTCATACTCTCTATGCTTCACTCAGTACAATTCATGTTATTGAGAGCTCCAAAAATGTTATGTACATTCCTCGTAGAATTTGTTCATACCCCGGTAGTGTGCCCTTTTCTGTCTATAACATTCGTCTGTTCACCATTAATCATTGAGCTCATTTGAATCCAAGTTGTAATTTTCTTTGTTAAAATAGGAACAGTATTGCACTGGACTGGAAAAAACCTTTCAAATGTTGTGGATCTGTAAACCCTAAAGGAAGCTTATTTCAATTGGCACTAAATTTGTAATATACGCTTGCAAGCATGAAAATGCAGGTCAGTGCTAACTTGGCAAGGTTTAATGGTAAAAAGAAAAGAACACTATTATCTGGTAACTAAAACTGACAGTTGTTCTATTATATTCTCCTTTCAACGTATTTTCCACATACCCAGAAGCTTTTGAATCACTTGAGCTCTCGGCAACAATTCTGGCTGGTTAAAGGGGTCTTGGCAGACACAATTTTTGCTATCTTTCATGACTTTTAGATGTATGCAGTTTTAATGTTTTGTTGGCCTTTTAGAATCTCAGCTTTCCTGTACTATTTTTAGAAGGAGCACTGGACCTTGCCCATTTGTCTTATTATAACGTAATTGACCATATCCACAATACACAAATAATTGCGAAGAAATCATATTCAAAAATTCTGCACGATATCAGCAGTTGGGGCACAAAACGTATACTTTTTTACGAAAGTATAAAAATTGTGTTATCAAGGATTAAGCCCCAACCCTCAGATTCGAGGATCAATTTCTACCCTCCAGGTGAAAAAACTGGGTTCTGTCCAATACTCCATAAGTTATATCCTGTTTACACAAACATGGCACAAAAAAAAACAACACGGCCAACCTATAATAACAAGAGAACTACCTTTTGCACACGTGCAAAAATATATTTCCTTATTCCCAGATTTGAATATCCAAATCCAGCTTAACCCATCCTGCAAGGTAACGCACTTAAATTGGTATCGAAATTTTTCCCTTATAACTTGGAAAAAGAAAAAAAAATCTCAATTTAAATTTAACTTTAGTGCGGCAGCAGGGTTTGGGCGTAGGGGGAATAAACACCTTTCCTTATCATATCACTCTCAGAGGAGGCCTTATTTTTCCCATGCACATCTGGTGAATAGAGATTATAACTCGTTCCCGATATGTACTCGTCCTTTTTGCAGGGCAAGCAATTCACCGAAAACCCGCATAATACACGTGTTGCCCTTAAAGTTGCCAGTTCTAATTCAAATAGAGTACACAAGGGAGTCGTGCAAAGATATGGTTTCCAAAAGCTTTTGTACGGTGGCTCACATGGCACGTATATACGTTACAAAGCATTTTGGTTACAATATACACGTCTCCGGGTTAAAAACAGTAACATGTCGGTCTGTGCTCGTATAATAGAAGTCAAAAGAAAGCATGTGCACAGTTTTTCTAAAGTAAAGGGATACGACGACAGGCTAGAATTTTCCACTGTTGCGCTTTAGATTTTTTCACCTTATTCTTCCTAGCCTTTAATATTCCAACCCCAGTGAGCCATTGAGAAAAACTAGTATGGAAGGAAGGAATTATAGAAGTATACGAAACCCTTAGCTGAAGGGAAAAAAATGTAGCAACGGAAGGAGGTACAGAGGTGGAGAACGACTTCCGGAATTGTGGAATGGGGCCCAAAGCTGGCGCGCAAACAAAGTTGGATGACGTTTGTGTACGATGGTTAAAAATAACTCCAAGGGGGGGGGAGGGGGGGCAACTCGTAAACAGAGAAAATATTGAGCTTGAAAAGAGCTTTCAGAAAACCACAAGTCTTCGCTTCAGAAAACCCCTTCGTCCTGCTATGACCAAAGGATTCATGTAATTTCTTACATTTTGGCATTCCACAGAGTTGAATACGGCGGATGTCATTAGAACCTATCTGAAGGTACAAACTACAAAATTGTGACATTGTCTCCATGAAGATGTAGAAGAGAGTTGTAAGCTATATCCTTGGGCACACTAATCTCGTTAATAAGGAATTTATATTGCGCATGTAGAGATCTCAAGTCACAAAACGAAGTCTTCTTTCAGTAATCATCAAATCGTTCCGTCTACGTCCTCAATATTGTGCGTCATGCGGGCATTATGATAGCACCGCAGTGCCTAAGGGTTTGGAGGTATTTTTCTCTCCTAATGAGGAAGGTAAAACGTGTGCGATGATAAGAATATTGAAAAGGACGAAAAGGATTTCACAGTCAATTAGAATAGCAAAAAAAAACTCTGACCTCTTTGAATAGGAGAAAGTAGAAATGGAAGTATCGCTTAGTCCTGAGACTTGGTTCACATATAGAAAAAGATGTCCTCGAACCAAAATAATCCCCAACAGGTAAGATTTTATCAAAATAAATATTTCCAACAAAGTCATGTAAACTACGTCAAAATAATGAAGTAAATTTCAAGGTCTTTCTCCTTGAGTGTAGGGTTGTGCAGCAAAACTTTGAACAGGTCTTCCCTTGGAGAATTGTTTAACTCATGAAAATTTTAATTACAGTCCTTTAAGGGTTGAAGTATACCCGAGAACTTTAGAGCTCTTGGTCTAAGGATTATAAAGGGTTAAACGTTGGATTAGTTAAAAGTTTTGTGGGGAATAGCAATAAAGTTGAGTATAAGGTAATACAAGGAAATTAATTCATGCAAAGTGTGGAAATAAAAGGATCTAAATATATACGAGTAGCTATTCTTGGCATGAGTATGTATAAAGGATAAAATTATCCGAATTTTAATAAATTTTTAAGATGCACTTACGAAAAGGGGTGACATAGAATTTGGAAGTAATGATTCAAAAACGTGTCCTTCTGTGAAAGCGTTACAAACATTGGATCAAAACTAATATAACCTATGTATCATATGGGGTATAAAAATGCGATCTCTAAAGGACATCTAAAGCAGATTTATGAACAATAGGCATCCATCTATGGTGCAGAATCTATTGAAAACTTCACTACGATGGGAACGGTTGTTATTTTAGTATTTGTGCTGTCTGTGTGCACTGAAATGGCTTGAATTATTGTCATGCTTCGGTTACATCAATACCACCATGAAATCCCATAAGTCACATCACCGAGGGCCATTCTGACTTAGGAACGAGAGCATAGATGAAAGGGACCAAATTTATTATGACAGTTTACGTTCCATAGGCGTAATTTGAAATTGGTTTCAGTTGAACTGATCGTGTAAAAGCAGGAGAAGGAAAAATTGAACGAGTGATAGTCAAGTTGCATCATACGGTATCAAATAAAAACCCGAAAATAAATCCAAAAAGTCGTATATAAAGAGTTGTGTGTAAACAATAAAATTCGTTTCATGCCACAAGAGATGAATTTATGTCGGTGCTCTCCACGAAAGCTGAGATATATCCTACAGGACGTATTCGAAGGGATGTGTAAACCTTTTGCCATTACGTGCGTATTAAATTGAGCATGCTTCACGATAGAGCAATTATATAAAAGCCTGGAAAACATGTGCTGAATATCGATGTTAAAGGCTCCGAAGATGTAAAATTTAGTGTTTTACCGGAGCAGACTCCTGCTCCACTACTTGTTTTATGCGAGTTTTATTTTTGTACTGGAAGGCATTTTTCGTCTCGGGAGAGTAACACCTTCATGTTTTTACGTAATAGTTTTTGGCATCTGCAAATTGCTTACAGGTCCCTTACAGCTATCAGTTGCTGCCAGAAATGTAAGAAAGTCACCTATGTTCTACTGGTTGGGGTTCACTACCCCACTCCAAGTTCATAATGTGTGAAAATAACCGTTTTTGTTTTCGTGGAAGTTGTGCGACACGACAGGAAATTCCCGGGGAAGTGATACCGTTGAGTAAGGAAGTCATGCAGTAACTAACGAATTATTTATCTGTTTTCGTTCAAGCACCAGTGCAAGTTCTAAATACATAACTTTTGTAAACGTCGGGGTTCAGGATGAATTATGTCAGTTTCCTGAAAAACTAGATTTTTTTTGCTACCTCGTCTTATAGCTTTTACTGATGTAGGATTTTCGCATACAATTTTACATCTTGTGCATCTCATAAGATTTCGCGTATTTTCCTCCTAATATAAAACCAGAATTTCCGTCCTAATTACCTGGAGACTTCCACTTGGTTAATTCAAATTACATTTTCTGCAAGGCGTCTCAGTGATGTGAATTCGTGTGCAGATTAGGATTGCTTGAAAGGTTGAAAGGAGGTGTTTTAATCAATTTTTCAAATTTTATGTTACGAAAAGCTTTCCCACCCCCGTAGCTTATAATCTCTTCATCTCCATTTTCAGATGAAATTAGACCTGGAAGGTGGTACTAAATTGAAACCAAAGAAAACTAACATTTATAAAGTTCATTAAAACTCAATATTTTCTAGGTATTAAGCTTCAGTACCTACTATTAATTTTAAAATGAAGTCGGATGGCTTGGTAACGTGTTCAGAATGAATAACCACAGGATGAGCAAGCTTGTTTCCTCCAGCACAACAAAAAAAACTCGAGTGTAAGTAGATACGTGGAAAACCTCGTACGGAGCGGCCTGAAAGAGGAGATTCATTCATAGAGGCAGCTGAGGTCCAAAGAGGGTTGCCATAGCGGGTGATGTTGGTATCTAGAGCAAGGATTTGAGAATAGAAGCATTCTTTGCCACCAGAAAATAACATTCGGAAGTTATGCCATTGACTTGAGTCCGTTCATATTTTTAATCTGCTCCGTTTTGAGTTCGATCTAGTTTAAGTATAGAGAGTGTGAGAGAACTTGAAAGAGGGTGAATTCAAATGTTGGCCGGACTCAAATTTGTGAGGACTCAAAACCTTAAGCTGACTCTTTTCGGAGCGGACTCAAAACTAGAATTTACTCTTAATTTGAGTCGATCATTGAGTTGATTTGAAATTTGAATTTTTTGTAACTCTGCATTTAATAACGAAATTTTATTGTTAAAACCTTTTCTCAAAACCATGATCTTTAACTGGCGGGGTTGATTTAGAAAACATTAGTCAGCCAATCTGTCTTAAATTTCAGCTTATAGATATTAGTAGCTATCGTCGTTTTTTCATTTTTTAGAAAAACAAAAATATCCAAAAAAAAGTTTAAATTATCAAATTCGCACAACTTCTCTATTTTTTTTTTTATCAGAATCGATAGCAACAAGCTTGCCAATTAATAATATGCTTATTATTTGCATTTCGAAAAAACACTTCCGGCTAAATCAGTCCCATTTCAAGGACATGTACCTGGCGGAAAATTTTAAAGCTAAAACAAAAATAAAACAAATAATAAATATTGCCTTGTAATCGAAAGAAGTATCTTTGATTTAGAAAAATAAAAATTAAGCTGATAATAATTTTCGAGAAAGAAAATTCTAAATGTTGCCTTTTCCCCCTCTTCAAAGTGGAAAGAGCCCTCAGATGATTCAAATGTATACAAATAAAAATATTAAGAAACAGGATATGTATAACAGAGAATGAGGGCTGAGGACAATTTGTTAAAAAAGGAATTTCTGTAACGCAATAATTTCCTATAAGTGCACCCTCCCCCTCCCCCTCATGGCAATTGGTATTGGGAGCAAAGAGATGAAAAAGAGGCGTCTTGTCGTTTGAAAATTTGATATTTTGGTTCTTCATGTTTTGTTCAGTTCAAGAGATTCAGTACATCTTCCTGAACTCCGGCAGAAATTAAGAATTTATTCGATAATAAAATGGTAATTCCTCTGATGTTCAATAAACTCTATGTTATCCGTAGAATACTTTCCAGGAAGAAACAATTCCATATATACATACGCTCACTCTTACATTCTACAGGAAATTTTAATTTTGAATTTTCTACATTTGTAAAGCGTTCAGAAAAAATCGAATACAGATTTTTTTCGTTTTTTATTTGTTTTAGGAATTGAGACGAACTGAGAAAATAGCAATCCCCATTTTGATTAAAAATCCCTAACAAAGAGTAGGTGCACTTAGGGGGGAGGTTGCAGTTAAAGAAAAACCCTTATCGTCTAAGGGCGTGTCATTTATGCACCTAAATAAAGAACAGTAATTAAACCAATAAAAAACGTCACTTTAACATACAAATTACCTGCCTAGTTTGAAACTCAATTTCACTCCTTATTTGCCAGCTTCTCTATCTGAGGCTTGATCTAAATAGAGTTCACAAGCTTACAAGTGTTACCTTCGACCTATATTTTTGCGCCTGATTAGTAGATACACCATCCTATATAAATCTACGACTACGACTACGACTACACGTGCGGAAGAACAATATAAATACATGGCCGTCGTTAATAGTGCAACGCTATCAATACCAGCCTACACAATTCCCTTGACTGAAAACACCCCTTCTTTACTACACGTCGCTAAAGAGAATTATTGCAGTCACAGCATCTACCATCTACGTTGATTTTGCTACAGTGTAAATGGGTCCTTTGTGTGGGGTGGAACATTGCTCTATTACATTGAGAGGTTGAATGGTGTATAGCATGAGTCCCCATTTTCCGCAATCATTTCATCAGGACGAGGAAACCTTTGATTACCTTAGGCCCGTTTGCTTGGAGCTAGTGCTAGAAATATCTTCCTACAACTGATCAACTTGCGAAACATGTAAATTACGACAATGCCATGGTGGAGCTCCCATAAATGGGATTTAACCAAAATTAATTAAGAAAAGATGTGGTCTGGTTACCTGTTGATACATATTGACAGATTTATGGATAATGGGGTCGTGCATTGAATCGAAAGGAACCTTTTGACCAGAAAGGTGTTATTTGGAATAAATACCAGATTTCTATGTTGGGAGGGAGAATTCTTGGAATCCTACGAATTCGAAGGAATTATCCAGGAATGTTGTTTAAAGAATTAAAAAACAACATTTGTTGTGCTGGGTGGATGTTTGGATGCGTAAATATGGAAACAGAAAGATAGGTATACGCACGTTACCCTTGTTATATTCCTACAGGAATTCTCTTATCAAATTATTCTAATCCCAATAGTGCTATTCTACATGTGGATCTCCTGATATTCTAGAGACGCATATAATTTTCTCCTAGATAAATTTAATTTCCTTTATTTTAAGGGAATTTTGAAATTCTCGTGAATAACCATTACCTGTAAATGACATTTTTTGAAAATTATCCCCTTTACTCGGCTTCCATAATAATTCTAAAAAGGATTTGGGTAGTATGAGTGACACACGTACTGCGTAGAGGTTGTTCTACAAGTAATTACATCTCAGATGTCTGGAACAAACAATATCAGTTGAAGTGACAATGAAAGAGCGTAAAATATGTGATATTGTGTCGGTGCTCAAGAGATTCAAATTCAGAGGTAATCTTCTTTTCGTCAATCAATAGGAAGACTTCTTTCCAATTTTGCTTGACTTGAACGATGTAGTGCGTACATGTTACTGCATAGTTTAAAAAGAATGAAACAATAGAAAAAATCTGAGATATATTTAAAGAAAACTGGACCATGTGGTCAACATAGGCGTGGAGCATGAGTTGCATTATGAGTTCTCGTTATGACGAGTATACGTACAGGGCGTTCTAGTTTAAGATACTAATCCTTTAACGACTGATTTCTAAGCATATTTTAGGGAAAAATTCATATGAGAGGAGGGGATCCATCTGCTATATCCATTGAGATATGGTGTCTCAAAGAAATTGCGACCGGAAGATTAGATGGCTCAAGTGGTTTGCAAAATTTTCTGTAGTAGGCATAGATATACATAACTCCTTATAACATCATCCTTAGACGAAAAAAGACGACATAAGAAAAGTGATTTTGATACCGGTCGTTGGTATTAGACCGGCCGCTGAATATCCCCAATTAAGAAATTCCATTTACTTATGCACGGGATCAATACCATTATAAAAGGCAGCTAGTTACAGATCATCACTGAGACGTCAAACGTGTGAGATATGTTTGTAGACTGTCAGCATATATGTGTATAGGCGCATTTTTTACCACATCGGAAAGGTCATGTATGAAAAGACAAAATAAGAATGGCCCCAAGATAGAGCCATAAGGTACCTCACTATCGAGAAATGTAATATTCGACAATAAATTTCCCAATTTCACTCAGTTTATTAGCAGAAGAAGAGAAAAGGAATTTCCTAAGAAAGTTTGTTAAACGTTACCTGGAGAGGGTTTCCTGATGTGTGAAGACAACTTCTGAAATATCGTTAGAACCTCCATGTAATAAAAACTAAATTGATACAGATTTATCCATAAAATCTCTTCTTTGATTCTGACCTGACTTGCAACCAATTTTTATTTTTAATGGTACTCCTTAAAATAATCTCATTACACATCGATACAAGCCTGAGATTATCTTATCGCAAAATTTGAACATTTTTAAAGATTAAAAGATTTTTGTTGGATTTTTGTTTTTGGACACAATGTTTAATATGCTTTTAGAATATCTCAAGAATTTTCATGGATGAAAAGATATATTTAAGATGAAATCCAGTGTACAGAGGTTCAAGCTAAATACCGTGAATGACTTATTCATGTATCCACTTTTCGTTGGTTTTTTTTTTAGAAAACGGTGGCTAAAATGGTTGAGGCTCAACACTGCAGAAATGCTGGTTCGTGGGTGTGATATCAATTCGAGAAAAGGGCAAGGTAATTGTTTTATTTATCAGTGATTGACTTGTTTCTGAGCTTAAGTAACACCTTAAAAAAGGATCCATTCCAATTCCTTCTTCAGTCAATTTACCATTCAGAATGGGTCCTTGGCTTATAAATTTGTAAATTATTCTCGTAGACGTGTTAATTAGTTCATTTCTAAGAGAAAGACCCGAAATGTTGATTACAAGCGGACGACGTTTGTCGAAGCCGTCAGCTTAAAAAATTCTGGTGGATGGAAAACACTTGGAGTTTGTTCTTGTATTCTGGACATGACCTGCTTCAATGTCTATGCCTTGTAAAATCCTGGACACTGTTATTCTCTACTGGTTTCTTTCGTGAGCTATTATCATTACTACATTAAATATCATTCAGGATCCCATCTTTTTTTGGTAAACATTTTTAGTACTCATGGTAACTCCCCCAAATGAAATTAGTTATTTAAATGAGCTGGTACTTTAAAAGTGTTCATCTCTTCTTGGTAGAAAACGATTAGAGAGTCTTTTCCCCATGTCCGCGCCCGAAGTAACATAAAATAGGGATCGGGCTTATTGGTGGATGCCTTCGGCCTTTACAGATAATTCTTAGGGAATTTATTATAATTTTTAATCAAATCCTTTTTAATATAGTCTCTGATCGTCACACATTGCTTGCTAGATTCTATTGAAAAGATTCTGCTATACAATTGTAAAAATATGTATATAGATACAGAGGAGTGCAGTAGCATCTTCTATGGCTTACATATCAGCCTGATATAAAATTTTAGATTAGATATCAATATCATACTACAAATTAAAATATTATATCTGCGCTTATATAGAGATATTACAAATTTCAAAATCATTCCATGACATCGTTCATCTTTCCAATGTATCCTTTTCTACCCTAAAATGCCAACGGAACTTTATAACTCTTCTGTAGAACAATTTCATTTCAAAGCCTCATAATCCATAACTGTCTTATTGCCATCCTGATAGACCCTCGTACTCGTTACTTTTACAACCGAATAATGCTTCTACCCCCAGCAAACATTACAAGGATATCGCTTTGATGTCACGAGTAGTAAAATGAGACCGAAAAATTTCCTCAGTGACAAGTAAGCCTCGTTCTTCTGACTGAAAATTTACAAGATGCGAAAAAGTGCACATTTTCATCTACATATGTATGTGCACGTATGTGTGTCGAGGGTTCTTAAAATACATTTGCGGAAGAATACTGAAAGGCATCAGACCGCTCCTTTGAACTCCTGGAAGACTCGCTTTTGTCTTTTAGCAGAAACGCGTTAATTAGTATTTCACATAAATGGTGTCTACAGATCTCGTGAAATATGAAGAGGGCGCTAAATCACACAAAGTTAAGAGCCATTTAATTCCGCTGGGGCTGGGATTCCCCTAAAAGGCTTGCAACCAGATCCATATGTGCATATGTGATACTGGATTGAATTATAAATTTATGTATTTTTTTATATTTATTCCTTTCTGGCTTTTATTATTCATCAAAGCGCCTACGTCTGCACTGTTAAAAATATTCTCGTCATAAGTGCCATAGAGTTTCATCTTGATAGCGTTCTTCGAGTCGTCTAGAGTGGGTGTGGGGGCTGTGTACATCATATCCAGCTTTTGTGCTCTATGGAAGTGAGCATATTCAACTTTGCGTTCTTATTCCAACGCAAGGATAGGAAAGAATCCTTTCAGGGAGAACGGAAGGAAATATGCACTGACACGGATAGTCTGTAGGGTCAAACACGAACATAATGACGGTAATTTTAGATGAAATGCTTTATTTAGGTAAGTATGCTATTAATGGCATGCAATGTGAAAGTGCCTTTGTTTCTCTACAATAACAGATCCCGGTTCAGCCATGTTCGCATGGGGTTCCTTTCAACTTAACTTAGGTATTTGGTACAAAAATGATAGCATCTCTTGTGGAGAATCCAGTATAGTTTTTCAGTTTATCAGGAAATATGATGCGTTCGTATTTTACATGCACACACGGAGGCACAGAAATTATTTAATGCCCTGGAACTATTTGTATAAAAGAAATAGCATCGAACAAAGAACTGCTATTAAGAGTAAACTAGTGAACACAAACAACTGAAATAGTAAAATATACAATGGGGGCGATTTTCCTCTCGGAAATTATATTTGCGCAACCAAGTGATACGCGAAAATAAATAAATATTACCTCAACCCACAAACACATACCTTTCCTTTTTACAATAGATCCAAAATGCACAGAACTATTTTCAGAGATTAATCGAAGCAATTCCTCACGTCACATGGATGAATGGGCGCCATGTGAAAAGGCACAAGAAACATGCGAATGTGAATGTGCAGTTTCCAAACTGCAGTCGTTTCCGTACACCTCCACTTCGAACCCTAGCATTCTGCAGGGGATGGATATAACTTTCGAGTGACATCCAACCGTTGAAAAAAAAACTACAACTGAATTCTACTCATGCCATTTGCTGCAAATAAAACTTGGGTTCTTTTGATGAAGGAAATGCCATGTATCTAAATTGAAGGCTCTGTGCAGTTCGCCTACAATTTCGCAGAATGCATAAGTAAACAGCATAAGTTGAGATACGATCGAATCCAATTAACTTTAATTGAACCGGCCACTTTTAGATATATTTTTTGGTCTAGTACATGTCTTGACGTAGACATAAACATGCCCCCACCATGCATGGTGCTTTTCAAGTTTACTCTACCAATTTTGAAGAAAAACTTCAAGTTGATTTCATTTCTCATTTCTGACAGTAATTACTTAACTAATTAATTGGAATAGTGGAGTTTTATACCGGTGGGACCTAGGAATTACGAGCGCTAGTACAAAAACGATAACAATTTATAAATTGCTGGCGTACTAGCAAAGAAAAAAAAACAGGCACTTAATAACACTCTTGATGCCAAGGATAATTTTACAAGCAGCTTTTATTTTCGAAAAATGTTTACCCATTTTTTAGAAGAGTTTATCCACATTGTGTTGGGCAGGCCTTGAGTTTAATTTCCCATCTGATACGTTTCTCTTCCAATATTTATAGTTTATTTTGTCTTTGCTTCAATAGTTTTCAAAAAAAAAACAACTCTTCCATTACCAAACTAAAACTTCTAAATTGTGACGTTTATGCTCTTGCATAAACACAACCTATAAATTGGTTTATACTTAAGGAACTTGAAGTATCCTATTCTGAAAAATAAAAATTTGCAATTAATTATTGAGAGGTTACATCATGGGAAGATGCTGGGTGATATTTCTCTGTGCTTCGGTTGGTGTTTCTCAGGGTTCACTGAAAGGACCCTTTTTATTCTCTAAGTTTGTTAAGGTGTGCTTCAGGACCTTATGAATATAGCAGGCTTCATATGGTGTATGTCAAAACACTTCAGGATGTTAAATGAAAAAATTCAACAAAAATATAAACCCCTTCTCCCTCCATACCCATTATGATTTACTTTAACGAGATCTATCACCCTGAAAGAGATTTACACCTTAACCTGGGACAATCCGTATTACCGAAGTCTCTTGCAACTTGTTGGAGGGTGCTGTTTTTCGAATGAATGAGGATTTATTAGGGATTGCCTCCTGATCGGAACTAATTCAACTAAAAATAAACCTAAAAAATGTAATAGCACCATCGTATTTGATGGTAATGGCCTTCCTTTCTTTAGAATGCCTATCAAGAAAATCTATGCCTGGTTAGTTAATGACCAGTTTATGTGATTAGGAAAGTATATGGTGCTCTGCGAAGGCTGTGGGTAACTCTTTACTTGATCCTGAGATTAACTCAACAGAGACTTACTAAGACCTTAATTGTCCCGATTATACGTTTTTATGATGTCATCTATTTTGGATTGAATTCTGCAAATAGACGCAAGATCAACATTGCTTTTAAGGTCAACGGATTGGGCAGATACTTGTACGAGTGTATGTCATGATGAAGTTCGACTACCAGCCAAAGGTTATTTTACTGGAACGTACATAGTTTAAGTAAAAGCTCCGTGTTAACTAGCTCATTGTGAAAAAATACTAAAATCTCATCCTCTTTCTTGCTTGTATGATTAGCGATAGAGGGCAGATCATTTAGAATAAGGTTAAATAGCAAAGGCTCTAAAATAGACCCCTGAAGAAAATCATTGAAGAATTGGTGAACATTTGATAACCGCTCGCAAATTTAATTCTGTTTAAAGACGTTGTTTTTCTCATTGATGTGTGACACCCACACAAAAAACTCCACACTCTAATATTATATTTTAATTATATTATCAAAATATCTATTAACTTCTAACAAATTCACTGAAATTTTAGTTTTACCCTTAAAAATGGCAATCGTTCAAACTAGGACTACTTTTCTTGTCAGATGCTGTGAACATACATGTCACCAAACTGAAACCTAAAATTACTTTTCTTCAGACGGTAGTAAGAAAAATGATAGTCAAAATGTGGAGTTCTAATTGAACTAAAAATTAGGAAATCTTTTCCTAATAGCAGCCAGGAGCTGGTAAATAAACAACGTAAATTCCAGCTTAAGTAAATCGATAAACCAATTGACCATAAAAAGTTGAAAATAAATAAAAAAGCAGGCCTTTTAAGACTTTACCTTAAGAGGCTTTCTAATTGATTAAATTAGACCTAATTAAAATTTCCAGTGAAATTCTTAAGTGATGAAAGTTTCCTCGGGAAGGTTTAAGGTTATGTTATCAAAAGCCTTGCGTTTGAAACATTTCTGTGCTCTCTCAATATATACACAATTATTATGAATAATTTACCTGTCATAGATTCGACGTGTGAATTTTCAGGGAAAATGAAAACACGATATTTAATCACATTTACGGTACGTATGTCAAAGCTATGTAATTTTAATAAACATTTTATAGGATCAAGCTTAAATCACTTACATAAAAATCAGAGGATCATTGTGCAGTTAAAACAACTTTTGTTTAATTCTTCTCTTTACGCTTCAAACTTCTATTCCATTTCTTCTGATATGGTAACTCGAGGCGGCGGCGGCTTCTTTCGAAACCCACCCCGCTCACCAGAGTGGTAGCCGACCAGCGAACCGGCCGCCGAATACCTTACGAACATCTTCTGGATCGGCTGAATCGGTCCTGGAATTCTTTGGGGGCAACTTTTAGAGGGGTTCAGGTATGGATTCTTCCCTTTTATTAGGATGAGGTCTATGCGGGATCCTCTTGGAAATAACACCCTTTCATTAGATGCCTGAGGGAGAGTTTCGTGTCTCTATGGAAGTGCCTAGAATGGTTTAGTCTGAACTTCTGGAAAGTGAGGCTTGCTTGAGTCTGGGTAAAACCAGCCCGAGGAAAGAAAAGACTGCATAAGTCGGTCAGCCAGAAACAGAGCGGAGACAACAATATACTGCCTTGCAGATAGTCTTTGATATTCCACAGTTTTTGCTAATGTGTGTTTATTTGGTATTTTATAGAGATGTCCAGTTTGGAAGTATAAATTCACTTTCTGAATCTGGGCCACCACCTTATTCATTGAGCCATTTTGTAGAATAACAGAATATGAAATTTTTTGAAAAATATATAACGAAGAAATAATTTTTGAAAGGAGAAATTAAGCATCGCGACAGAAACAGTCTGGCAAATATAATAATTAATAAATATCCAAAGAATATGATAAATAAGAAGGCTTACAATGGACTTGTGAATATTACCATAATGCAACATAGAAATTTTGGTAGTTATTGTGGTTTCTTTTTTGTATTGTCTAGCGTTCCTCTACCTGTATGACTGGAATTATCAACAATCATCAGTATTAGACTTAAATCTCTTACAAGGAGAGAGCGAAAATTGTATAATCCATTTAGAAAAAGAGCTCTTTTTTAGGAATGGGGATTATGAAATTTTATTCGGATTCCGCAAGGCTCCTTTCTAGGCCCTCTCCTCTTCTTTTCATCGACAATGATGTGATACACATTTATCAGAGTGTGTAAAGTGTAATTAAAATCAGAACTGTAAGTTGAAGAAAGGATCATATTTTAACACAGAAAATTACAAGGAAGTGTCCTTGTTTCTTTTTCAAATAAAATATACAATCATTTAAACATTAATTGGAATCAAAATGCAATCTTAAATTTTTGCTTTGCATTAAGTTAAATCACCAGCTTAAAGAAATCCTTTTAACAAATTCTTTTCACAAACCTCCACTTAGCAAAGAATAATTTTCTAATATTCAGAATTTAGACTGTTCATCTGCTGAGCAAACAAAAAACTGATGAATTTACATATTTTGGTTACTTTGTGCAAGCAAACATGCTTTTATTCCAATTCGACAGGAATATCATAACGAACTGAATTAAACGTACCTACCTTTGGAAAAGGGTCCCAAAAATGTTCGTCCTTTTTTTCACAAACATCTAAATAGCGTATTCTACCCGCTCTCATTTATTTGGCAACGATATGCAAATAAGAGTCATGTTGGGTTAGTTTAAAATTGAAATTGTCTTGGAAAATGGTACTAAGGCGCTATTTAACATTTATCCTATTTTAACAGAGCTTGTAGTCCTTACGCACAACAAGAAAGCGGAATAATGTGTTTTTAAGCCGCTTTAGTCATTCAGATCTCTGACCGTACGGCAAGGAGATATGCAGATGTTTTCATCTTCAGAGTGAATTAAAACAAACAACAGCACAAGTCTCGTCAGGAGTCAAGGAATTTACTTGTAAATCTCCTCTCATTTGGAATTGTAATCAGCTTTTGTAATTCTGATTCTTTATTAACACTTGAGGTGCTTTCCCTGGATCGGGATTCAGAGAAACCGACAAGCGTGTGGTAGAGTAACGCCTCCATAGATTCGAATCAAAAGGACTTTGCTAACAAGGCTATTCCATAGGAGCATACCATGTTAAAAGTAAGGGGAATCTGGCTGTTATGAATTTTCTATTTTCGGTTGGAAGTTTGTTTCCCATCTCGTTAACGCAAAGAATATCTTGCGGCTTCATACTACTCAAAAGTTTGGCTTTGTTAAGAATTCGTAAAGTATACAGAACGGGCTTCGTTTTATTGACATAAGCCAAGGCAAATCATTCCCCCGTTGAACCCGGCACTCTCCACTACCCTCACAGTTTCGTGTTCAGAAAAAGGCTCATGAAATTCAATAAAATATTTAAGCTGGGACACTATTTTCGCCTCAATTTTAGGAACCCTCAAGAGTTCAAGTGTATATCGGTCTGCCAAACGAGGTCGGGAAATCGTGGTGGTGCGTATTTATTTCGTTTCGTATTCTATCTACCTATTGACAGGATGAAATCGAATGACCATACTTTAGATGCGCATACACACATACACCTCTCCAGACATTGGATGTAATAACAATTTGCTTCTGCCATGGGAGCGGTAAGGAGATTGCCCCAGATTATGCAAGGTAAGCTCGCTATCACACAATATATTCCCAAGAAGAAGAAGCCTCCCTTGCTTTGACTTGATCTTCATCAAATCTTGTATACTGCTACTGAGGATTATCCGAGAAATCCATTTTCTGGAGTTTTTCCTCTCTCCAGGGGTATAGAATTCTTCATACGGAGGATGTTTAAACTTATTATAATTTACTGGCATGACTTGTCTCCTTTTACCCGAACCTTACCAGCATACATTAATGAAATTTTACTGCCTTACGCACCTAATTAAACTTATTTTATAATACGTCGAGATTTGGGTGTTTCGTAGGTTGATTTAGACACGTGTGACAATCATTTCACCTCTCTTTTCTGGGTTGTCTTTTTAAACTGAAAATCTTTCATGATACGCGAAAATATGTGGGGTACTTCTAAAGGGGTTTGAATTGCTGAAGTGTTGAGATTTTTTCAAGGGCCTCCCAACAGCGGGATATCATGTACTCAGGCCTAAGAATACGTAAAATTTGCCTCATACTTATTTTCTTGTAGTTGATGTGCGTAATATTGCGATATTCCGGAGCAACTTTCTCATTGTATCTTGATGTACGGAAAAACTCATCTAACATTCAAGAAAGTTTTATAATAAAGTTTCAAAGTTGATTTCTATACACTCCGCCAAGTAACAAACACAAGGCTTCACGCATTTTTTTCGGCAAGCAGATCTGTATTTTTATGAAAATTGAAACCATTCCCACTCCCACCAGCTTTGGATTTATTTCGGCTTCATTTGGGTAATCATTTTTGCTTGCTTTACAATAAGTTTGTGTTTGTCAGTGGGTCTATGAACTTTGGTTACCAACGGGCGTATTTGACTGATCGACTTCACTGGAAAAACTTTGAAGAATTAGAAAAGAAAGGAAAAAATTTCATGGGACAAGATGGAGTTTTTGTATTCCAAAACAAATTTCCTGGAACCACCAATTTTATATTCAAGCAGCAGGTAAATGAGGGTGAACTGAACTTCAGAGTGTTCTGTACTCATATGGATGCTACATATTCATCAAAGAGGAAATAAACATCGAAACATACAAATCACAACAAATAATCTTGTGGGCGGAAGTTCTTTCTATAACATGCTTAAAAACTAGGGATCCAAATAAGAAATGGAAATGAAATGGGAGAGACAGGCTATCCGAACCCACATTATATCTGAAACACTTTTTAAGGCAAATCTGAGCATTAAAATCGTCTAGAATTTATATTTATTGTATATTATCATTCTTCTTCTCCGTATGTTAAGGCTTTAAATCAAATATTACGGATACACAACACTCATAGAGAAATTCACGATTCATTCTTTCAAATTTATATGGCGATTTTCTGCATCAATAAAACATTTTAAAAAGTCAATTTCATAACGTCTTAATTTATTTTTGATAATATTTCATTTGTGCATATATGACTTCCATAAAGTACGCACTACAAACCTCGAACTGTCCAAATCTAGAGTACTCTGTTTAGTTATTTCTCAAAACTGGAAAAAGCAAGCGATGTCTCTAATTATAGTTCAATTGCAATCAGTTTGATTCTATCGAACGTTTCCCAAACACGAGAAACTAACTAAATACTTCGAAACATCTGATTCACAGCCCTCAATCTAGCTTTTGAACCACTGCTTCCTTAATGTTCCGATCTCCCAAAATATCTTTTCTTTCCAGAAATCATTTATTGTTCCAGAAAAAATATCTTCAATTATATTTATCAACCCCTTGCATTTTAGAGGCTTTTTAAATGCAGAAGAAGAAACGGGGGAGTGCTCCCAGAAGAAGAAGAAGAAGAAAAGGGCGATTTGCACGGATACTACTTGCAATAAAAAGTTATATAAACGTACTAACAGAAGTACGCGTTTAAGCAGAAGTGAAAATTAATCGGAAGGGGGACTTCATACTGCAGGACTCATTAGGTTCAGAGAGTGAATTTGAAGATCTCATAGTTGAAGATGCCGGTTTACTTAGCCTAACTGATAGTCCAGGATAGTTTATATTAGTGAAACCCACTGTAGCTGAAAAACCCCGATATTTTCTATGTTGTTCAACTACGGCTTGAAATGCTGTACGACTAATATATATATATATATATACATATCATACAATTGTTGTACACCATTCTGTTAAAGGTTCAATTCTACTCATTTATTCACAGCAGCGATCATTCGAATTTAGGAAAGTCTCGTTTATGACTACATTAATGAACACAATGAAAATGTAATCGATGAAAAAGTCATTCACATAGTAATGCATAAAGTAAACCAGCAAATGGTCTGGTCTTGTACTGAAAGTAGAAATTGTAAGGGGATGAAGGATTTTCTGCCTACATTAAAACATATAGAAATTATTTTACACTTCCAGTACCAATGAATTTTAACATAGAGATTTCATTGGTTATTTATGCATTAATTTTTCATAGTAGAAAATAGAAGGGTAATAAAAAGGGGAAGAAAAAGTTGAAACCTATAAAATCCATGTACTTGTACTCTAACAAATACATCAGGAAATTAACAATAAACCATTAAACCAGTGTCTATTACCTTACCTTATCTTTTTCGTTACTATATTTTTGCTATCTAGAGTAGAAATTAAAACTTGAATGAAAAAAAGCTTATTTCAATGAAGAAAAACTCATTTCATTGATGAAAGCTACATATTCTGTAATCAGTGAAATCACTGATTCCCACGTAATGCAGAATGTAGGCATTATGGCTGTATATGTTTTCATTATTTTGTCTCTCAAACAGAGCAAATTAGAATAAAGAAGTTCCAATAATATATATTTGGAAGTTAAATTACATGGCAGCAAGCGAACCTAACTAAATACAAATTTTAATCAGTTGTTTGCCACAAACCCGACAAGATCCCAGTACAATCGAAGTTTTATGAGCTTTGAGGTAAATTCAGAAATTATTAGAGTCGCTTCTGATAATAAATTTTCATCAATTTGCTGGACCATGCTACCAAAAATGGAATTAATTTTATCCTCTAAACCACATTAGCCTTGAGGTTTAAATAATGTATTTGGAGGGAATTAATTTATTGAATCACGAAACCGGTGATCCATGAAATATTTCAACCCGGGTTAATATGTTATCTGGTTCTCGTTAGCGTAAATATGCACCGTCATTTGCAGCCGATTTATATATTAAAAGCAAACGAAATTTAGTGAACTGAACGTAATTACGCTAATGAGGATAATTTGATGCTAGTTTTTTGCATTATCGCATTCGACCAGCAGGGGATGCAAACACTGTTACGGCACATTAGCTTAAAATTTGTTAAACCTTTTCGTAATTAAAATGTAGATACGTGTTCACGTGTACTGTGGCAGAGACTCTCTGACGACTTACAAAAAGCAAAACTGACTGGGCACTTGTCCTATATCAACAACGTCAACATTATGTTGGTGTGTCAACAAAAAAGTTTTTTTTTACATTACCGGAACCTGGGACGCTCTGAAATTGACCACACTGAACATGTCAATCATGCAAGAAACCACTTAATTATTATTGCATTAATGAGAATTGTGATGAAAACGAAGGAAAATACGTGCCCCACAATGACAATCAACTGCAAGGACCTAATTATAGAGCACTTTTGTTGGACAGAAATAATTACGTTCAGATTGTGGACATGTTTTTAGAAAATACTGTCTCTTATAAAATGAGATAAAATTGGGTAAGCTGGTGCCATGTCCTTTTTCCAAGGCTTTACGGCAGACGAAATACATTTGCATTTCTGTCCAATACTCTACGTATTAAATACAATGGGCGTCATGGTAATGGCAAATAATTTAAATTCAGGAAAGGAATTCGCTTTCAATTTTGGGTCCCAGCATTCCTGTATTAATTCAATCCAAATTCAAATAAAATTCCCTGAAATCAATATAGGCACGTGCCCCGTATTCATCTAAACTTGGATAAAGACTATAAAGTATCGAGTGTTGTCTGCATCGCACAGCGTTCCCTTAATTACAACATCTCGCTAGGATCCGTTCGTCAGGTTTGGTGGAATTATGGCTTAGACCTAAATGCTTTCGTTATTGGAGATCAGCCATGAATAATTTTCGTGCTATAGTAATGCAGAAGGCGTGATTAGAATGCAAATTCCAGGAGTTTAGAAGGAAGGTTTTAGAGGTTCATCCAAATAGTTGTGCGTTATTCTAAATCAATCTCCCACACAACCCTTACACACCAACATTTCCACCATTTGTTGAAGCTGTTCCACCAAAAACATAAAACCTGTCCTAAATGTACAACTATTAAAACTTGTTAACAATCTTAACTGGTGGGGGCAAATGCTGCACTCATTTAGTTTGCATGACACATGAGCATAACATCATGAATACATAATAATTTCAGCACCTCATGAATAGACCTAACCAAAGTCTGGTTCTGCACACATCTTAATCTCTGGGCGGGCCGAAGGGGAACTGTATCAGGACTATTTTGTAATTAAACCCTAGCTCCTTGAGGATACCTTGGCAAAATGACTTTGGAGAATTTCTAGTGTGTACTTAGACCAATTTTGTTAAAGTGTTCAATGTGTGTATGCAGAGCATAATACAAGGTAAATTTTCATTGCATGCTTCCCTGCATGTGGTCTTCACCTCTGCACACACAGTAATCTCAGTAAGGGGATAATTGAGAAATATATTTTTGTGCACGTGCACGCTTTGATTTCATTTGTCGTTTTATTAAAATTTCAAGAACTTTTGCGCTTAACTCCTCATTAATTAAGCAAAAGAAAGAAGAACAAATGCAAGAAACCAAGGTTTTAATTAAAACAATTCTGCCACAAAATTTTCTCTTGGAATATTGTTCTTACGACAAACACAAAAGTTATGGAAGAAGGTGGATAACTGCTATGGTGAGCACATTGAACGAAGATAAGAAAGTTTATCTGTTTTGTTTACTAAATCAATTAAACTGAATTAATAACCCAGCGGGAAATTTGGTCAGACCTTCCCCAGGAAGGTGCTTGGAAGTTAGTAAACTTAATGGCAAAAAAGTGAAATAAGTGCAAAAAACACGAACTGCTTCCAAGTTGAGCTCAGAGAAGCTTGGAGGAAGGTGAACATTAATCCAGTTGTGGAAAAAGCATGGATTCCTTCCAAGTTGATCTCGGGTAAGCTTGCTGGAAGGTGTACAAACAAATGATCATTATTACAACTTATGGAGATCCTTGCTGGGTTTTAACCTCCGCTATTACTGTGAACTATCCAAGATTGCAGGGACGTTTGCAAATTTTATTGCATTATTACCGCATGATGCGAATGAAAATGATTTTGTGAGCAAGGTTTCCTAGTTCGGGGTCAGTTATATTTTGCTGCGTGCTCTTTTTTTATATAGCGCCTTGTCAAAGTTCTTATGAAAAGGAACCAGAAGGAAGCAACTAAAATAAGGTTTAATCAAGTGAGATGAGTATATATATATCTCTGGTACGAATTGTTGCTCTGGTCCTTCGAGCCGGACTCCATTCGTATATTATTCCTTAACCGTTCATTGAATTTGAATTTTCACCTGAGTCCATATACAGTCTGCATACAGAATATTTCAGGTAAGTTTTTGACTCTGATGGTCACGCAAATTTGTTGGTGTGTTACTCCGCGAACCAGTGGTTAAATTCAGTACACCCCTCACCGGATAAGTGAATGCATGGCATTACAGATTTTCTTTTCTACAGGTCCGCAATCTAATCTAAGGAAAGGCAGATTAATTTTGGCACCAATGGTTGAATCAATTTTTCTGATGATAATTGTTTTTGCAAAGTAAGTGAAATGTTGAACCCAAGTTAAATAAATCACTAGGTCAATTTCTTCATATATCATTACTGGGGTGGTAGGAGACTTATAAAAAATATGGGGTAAAGTGTAATAGTCGTATTCTTGCGCTATACATAAAACGTGCATAAAATACACTGAATACTTTGGTTATCCTCTATCGCTGCACTGGAAGATCATAAAACATAACCAGAGCACAAACAGTAGCTGTTAAAATGAAAAACTCCAGCAAACCATAGCAGATTAAATCAAAAACAAAAAAACTTCTCGCATAGAGTACTTAATTAAGTGATCGTAAAACCAAACAGCACTATTAAAATTTTGTAATCAAATCGTGTTTATATTGAATTTGTTTTAAAAAAATCACTGGAGTACATCTTTACATAATTGAAAATCAATTACCATAAAGTGTAAAAATAACCAACCGTCGAAGTTTGTAGATATCAATGTTGTTCTGTTGAACGTGTGAACTTAATTAAATTTTTAAAAATTGAGATACATTAACAGGGCAGCTTCTATTTAAGTAAAGGTCAAACGTAATGGATATTCCTGAATCAAATCATCAATAAAATGGAGAAGATAAAAACGACCTTATTGATATCGTAGCTGTGAATTGGATATTTTCCCCTTTTGGTCAATAAATTCTTTAAGAGATGAAAGTAGGAATATATTATAAATTTTGTAATTTACGATTTTAAGAGAGAGATTATATTTAGAGCATGCAAGAGTTCGTGAGGTCACACGTAGATGGGCTTGCAAGTAATTGGGTGATATCTGTGTGAATCTTGATTTTTTTTTGGTAGATTTTCAGATGATAGGTGTTCTTTTCTTTAGTGAATTGTTAAAAGCGAAGAAAATGAATGCGTGTACCTATTTGCATATCGAAAGGCTAGCGCAGTTTTCCGCCATTAATGGACTACTTTTTGAAGCTCCTTAAAAATTTTAGTAATAAGGCTTGGAAGAGCTTCTGTGTCCCGAATAGTGGTGCCAATTATCAAATTTATTTTTTATTACGTCTTAAATTTATTCTTAGTTTAGATATATTATATAATATTTATGTTTATATTTAGAATAGAATGAAATCTTTGCAGCAGTCTGACACAATAAATTGCTTTATAAATTGTAAACGCAATAGTGATGTTTACTGAATATTTAAAGATTTTGGCAAAGCTTTTTATAGAATTAAACACCGTATTCTTAATTATTCATAAATTATCATTTTCTGTTGTTTTTATTAACTGATCGAACGCAGTGTGTTATGTTCCATAAATCTATATGTGATGAAATTAACCACATATCCGGTGTGCCTCAGGGTAGACAATTTAGCCCACTGCTTTTTAGCACATACATTAATAATGTATCTAAAGTTGCAGAACATTCGAAAATTTTAACGACGCAACAATTTTTCAGACTAGTTAAAATTAGTGCAATATTTGAAATCCTGACTTAGACAAACCTTTCGTAAACTGCGTTTGTCATTGAATCTTACCAAATGCATATGTTCTCGTCATGCAAGAGATCTTAATTATTTTATTAATGACAGCCTATTATCTCGGTGATTGCAGTCGACGATTATATTTGAGCAATAACTAATAGGACAAATGCTGATTCAGGTTTTATCATGAGATGAATTAAGGAATTTGACTAGCTCGATGGATTTTAGTGGTCTCACCAACATCATCATTCCACCAGAAGCACTGATCATAGAAACATTACCTTCGCTCCATGACCTGTAACTACCGCAAGTCTTTCTCCATGTTAAGGAAAAGGCATAATTCTCAGTGCTTCCTGTTTTTTCCTTTTGTTATTTCCTTTACAAATGGAAAAAATAGGAACTAGGATAGTCCTTCGAACTCAAGCCGACTGGTAGACCCATTACTGATCTACCTGATAGAAGAAAAACCCGGAGTGGGAATAGATATTGTCAGAGGTCGAATCCCACGATGGACTCACTCCCTTCCGCTTGCTTCCTGTAGTTCGTTAAGGAAGTTGTGTCCCGGATATTATATTTATATCCTTTTACCTTTATAAGGAACAGACAATGATGAAAAGAAATGTGTCATCATTTTCATCTCTTCGCCGCACCCTTTACAACCAGCATCGTGTTGAGCGTCCGATTCTGTGAAGGTGTAGGTAAATTATGGACAATTATCTATGATTTTGCATTATTTAGGGAGCATACTTCATAGACCCTTTTTCTCATATTAATATTGGTCCAAATCAACCGTAAGAGATATTCCGGTTACTATCCAACAAGGTAGGGCGTATTTCTTGAACCAAAGTGGGCTAATATCGATGTAAGCAAATGGCCCATAATATTTTCTCCCAGGGTATAAAAATCTACAAAAGCACAGTAACAAGAACAATCTGAACAACTTTATATTCGGAGTTCCCATAAAAAATATTAAAGTAATAAAGAAAGTACACACACAGGCCTTAATTCACCTTTTATTCCAACACATATGAAATTACCGAACATCACCTCCGGCGGATATTACCTCATAAGGCGAAAGTCTGATATTATATTTCATAGAACAAAAATATAAGGAAATTATACCCCGTCGAATTTGCGAGGCATTATATCGAAATTAGCCGCCAGGAGTAATTTGACTCCATGCATGGGTGATGTATCTATTGGGCAATAATAACTCATGTGAGAGCATATATTATCAGTTTCAGATATCGAATTGAATGCTTGCATGGAGATATGTCAAAATACATAAAATCAGTGAGTTTTAGGATTCCAATTGATTTATTTCTGTATCCATTGGTATGACACATGTGATGAGATGATATTGTTGATGTGACTGATGTATGGTTGATATGCCAATGGAAAGGAACATTTGAATACTTCATGAGGCAATCCAGAGAAGGTTTCACCGATACGTTGGCAACAAATTTATGTATCAAATATTGGGCCTTATTTAAACTGTCCGACCCCAAAAAGGTTTTTCATTTTTCCAGATTTATGTATCCAAATGCGTAGGGGTATACATTGTTGTGGTGAATGATTTTTCTTCCATTTATTATTTATACAGATATTCTTTGCATCCTATTAGATTGCAATCTAATATGGTGGTGCCGTTCACATAGATCCGACGAAGTAAATCAATTTATTTTCCATAGAGGTTTTTTTGTTGAGTGCTTGAATGGTGATTTCAGTGTTTGGTGATAGTTAACAATATTTTCACACATACTTCAGTAGATATTGCTGAAGTGAATTTAAAAAAAAATGGGATGTTATGTATTTTTTAAGATATTGCCTAAGCTCAGGGGACAACCCTAAGATGCACACAGCACAGCTTAGGCAGAGGGACTTTAACCTGATAAATGTTGTAAGGAAGCCACAATTTTTAGCGCATGTTTTTGCTGTGCAACTTCGCAACTACAATTTTCGTTAGTAGAATTACCTGAACCACCGGTACCCAGAAGAGAAAAACTGCGACCGATCAGCCACCGACTTTCTAACTTTAATGAAAATCAGAGGGTAACAGGTTTAGAAGGTCTTGGAGTCGAATTCTGTCGGTAGGCAGGATAATCAAGTAATACCTTTGAATAATCAAGTAATACCGCGTCTCTTTTGTTGAGTTTGCAATTTTACGTACATTTCGGCCCAATTAATGAAATGCAACGTCCAAAAATCTCCTTATACATCGTAAAACCATCACATACCAGACTTTCTATGTTTCTGCTTACCCTCAGGGTTTTCTTTCGGGATAATTTTGGGCTTCTTATGCTTGTTTATTCTAAATACGTGACCAATCCATCTAACTCTGTCACTACTCAATACGTTGATATATAAATTGGAATTTTTCTTCCAACCTTTCAATGTCCACTGGATATTGATCTGGTGTAATGCATAATATCCTCGATTTCTGAGACAGAAATCCAGCCCTTGATTCACAAACAGAACCGTTCTATAAGACCAGCTGAACTTTATATATACCTGCTACATGACGCTTCTCAAAATCAATCACTCAACGCTCTGTGCAATGTATCTCTAGGACTATGTTACCTTTCTCAATGTAATTCACTTGTTTTTATTTCATTACCATTGACAAAGTCAATCTGATCTTATCTGCTATGACAGACTGAATCATGATTCTAATGGACGCTAAATTACCACAACCAAATTTTGCTTTCAGCATCAATGAATACATTCTCGAAGCTACATAGTTACTGCTCTCATTACATCCCATAGGCATCCGAAAACACTTTTTAATGAATAATTGAACAGAATTGACATATAATTAGACGTCAGCAGTTACCTATTTTATTCGGTGCCCTAATGTGGATATCGATTGGTACAATCTTATTTATAGACTCAAGGATATTTTAATCTAAGTTGTGTGCGGATTAAATAAATAATTTCATTAATAAATATTTTATTATTTTACCTGGATTGATTGAGCGATTCATAAATTCGATTATGGGAGTTATCGGAGTTTTTGTTTTCAAAACAAATTATTAAAAGTAAATTTTAATATTGTCGTTTTGTTTTGTTATTAAATTTAAATCAGCATGCAGGTGGGTAATGTATTTCAAGGGCACTGGATAGTCAATGGGTTTCAGTTTGTATTTTAACTCTGAAAGAGGTCAGGTACTTTGTTGGCTAGCTTCCAGCGTTTTAAAATGCCAAAGCTATTAGCGACAGAACGAGAGATACCATAGTTAACTATTCCTTAACCACCTTAGAATCGGGATCCACTATCAAAGAAGCGAAAGGAATCAAGATAATGGCCACGAAATAAAACGAATAATGAGAAGAACAAGGCGCGTAAGTTCCTAAGGTACCTACTTTACGGAATCTCAGTGTTTTTGGAAGCACAATCCGTAAACTGTACATTAAGAAGTAGTTTCAAAAAATACAATACCTTGGTATATATAGACGAAGTCAATAAACTGGAAAAATTATGACTAAATCGATAAGGAAATGCAGTTTCACAGTAAAAACAGTGATATTATGATAACACAAGATATTGAAAAATGGGATAAAAGAATACAGAGAAGAGTAAGTGAATATTTCTAAAAACTAAAAGCCTATGTCTTTCCAAATATAATACCACAACCGAATAATGCCACCATAACCAAATAATACCAACTACTGGATATATTAACTTGGCTCAATTCCATTCAATATCAAGATATCAGGCCACAGATTCAACTATACTTTTTTTTCTTCCCTAAGGTAGTTTGGGCGGAGAGGTCTTTCAAACTCAGGTCATTGCTAGCGCCATTGTTCATTCACCCAAGGACGAACAAATAAAGGGAACGGATACTGTCAGCGGTCCAACACCCCGATCGATCTTGCAAAACGTAAGGCGTGCTCTCATCCCTTTTCGCCTTCATGGTACATTACATCAAGGAAGTACTATCCCCTACAGTTATCGCAATCGGTGTCACGTTCCACAGTTGATGATGATGGTTGTCTGCCCCTCTTGTGATACGTTTAAGTAAATAATTAAATCATTGTTTTGGAGCAGATCGCAACGAACGATTTTGTAGTGCCTTACTAACGTAGAGGTAACAGAGGTTGTCGGTTTAGATCACAGTTTTCAGCTCCTAAAGATATCTGCAACCTCCAGAATAACTCTGACCTCCGCCTGGAAAGCCGTGGTGTACTTCCTAACAGAGAATGTCTGCGCCAACATTATCCTCAATTTTAGATCTATCTGTATAGAAGATTAGGTGCATCAAAGGAGGAACTATAGAGTAAGGCTACCAATTCATCCGTGCTATTATCTGTGTTTCTTGCACAACATCCAGATCTTACTTAGATACGTAATTGCAACAACAACACAAGATCCCAATTCTATCTGTATAGAAGATTAGGTGCATCAAAGGAGGAACTATAGAGTAAGGCTACCAATTCATCCGTGCTATTATCTGTGTTTCTTGCACAACATCCAGATCTTACTTAGATACGTAATTGCAACAACAACACAAGATCCCAATTCTTATTCAGATCTTGGTTCTAGATCTTTAAAGATTTGGAAATTAGTACTTACTCTCACATATAGGTGACATTTCACATTTCTAGTCTTAGGTTGGTACTACTTGTTGTCAAACTCAAAGAGTGGTCTTAAATGTGAGCAAACATGTATAATGTAAGATTGTAAGGAATAAAAAAAAACAAGTAAAATTTACGCATTTGAAATATCGAAGTTGCAGTTAGCAGATGTCAGCTTGACAAAGATTGCCGGTACTGCCAACGTATAAATTCCAATAAGATTCCGATCGTTTTTTGCTTACAGATCTCGATCTTGTAGCAAAAAAACGCAGCTATTGCCAAGCATGTGGACAATCGATTCTCCAATCGGTGGCTTCACCTCATGCCTCTAGAATATCTCGATTAGTTTGCGAGGAAGGACATCGTTAAGGAGCATCTTCAATGTCTGTGAATACTGTCAAGGTACACTTCTTGAAAAGAAACATTTTTTCAGTGGAATGAATAACTATATACAGTGCGATCCACAGATCTCCCTTTCGTATACGCATACACAAAGAGTTTTATATGGAATCTGCGATGGAATCGAGAATCTTAATAAACCATAGAGAGATTTTGGCCTTGAGAAGAAATCAACACTAGTACTCCCAAACAAAAATCATTCTTGGGAACACCTCTATAGAAAGTATTTTTTTTGGAGAGGAAATTCAATTTATGAACTCCCAACCTCGAGTTGTATCGGAGTCCCAACCAAATCCGATTCGACTACCGGCATTAAAATGTCGAATATGCATTTTCTGCATGCATTTGTGTGTATTTTTCACGCGTTGGTGCAATCAAATAAATTGTCGATATATAATTCACTGAAAAGTTGTTTTTCGTTGAGAAAATCGCGATTAAAATGCGAAAAATCTAGAAGAAAAAATATCTAGCACAATCAAAAACACTATAATTAAAGCTGATGTGCAAACGCGAGTTAATCTGTTACCGGCCTAAAACACGAATTTATAGCGTGTTAAAATACATTCAAAAGGTGATTATTTCACCTCTTTTAAATTACATTAAATCCTTTTTCAATTTTTGTACAATTTTCAGATTTTTCCAACATTGAAAATGCCGTAAATTATAGATGGAAATATTTTGGCTGGCTGCAAGTCCTAAAAATAAACACGAACAATATCAACTCAAAAAAGTTCGAACGTAATCAAAAAATCAATTTTACATTTCAAAGCAAACAACAAAACTTTCTGGTGCTGTGAACAGTCAACCCATAAACAACGAAACAAAAGAAATTACCTGCCTGTCTAATTTCTAAATTTTTCCATAATACCCGTCAGATTTATGGCATAAACACTCGTAATCGGAAAACCATGTAAATTGGAGTGTGCAGTTCAGGTTTGGATTTAACAACAAAAAGCTTTGATCGAATCGCTAATTACCCACCTGTTTTAACAGTATTACAGTGGAGCTTACTGGATGAAATGGAATAAAATTGAACGAAATTAAACGAATTATTAATTTTTATTTTTTATCGTGGAAGGAGTCGAGTTGAGTTTTGTAGGGAAACGTTTAATTTCTGTTTCGTTTTAACTTTAAACAATGTGCAATTTTTTGTGAATGAAAAAGACAACGATAAACTTAAAATCAGCTGGCTCTAATATCGCTTGTTTAATACGACCCTAAAAATAAGGTAGACCTATTAGTTTTCATCCTTTGAATTTCCCAAGGATGTCTACAATCTGGCAAACTATTAGTGGTTAT
>QYTT01087535.1:9769-33295 GCA_006980735.1 Dasypogon diadema | reverse complement strand
CAAGTCCTAAAAATAAACACGAACAATATCAACTCAAAAAAGTTCGAACGTAATCAAAAAATCAATTTTACATTTCAAAGCAAACAACAAAACTTTCTGGTGCTGTGAACAGTCAACCCATAAACAACGAAACAAAAGAAATTACCTGCCTGTCTAATTTCTAAATTTTTCCATAATACCCGTCAGATTTATGGCATAAACACTCGTAATCGGAAAACCATGTAAATTGGAGTGTGCAGTTCAGGTTTGGATTTAACAACAAAAAGCTTTGATCGGAAGGAGTCGAGTTGAGTTTTGTAGGGAAACGTTTAATTTCTGTTTCGTTTTAACTTTAAACAATGTGCAATTTTTTGTGAATGAAAAAGACAACGATAAACTTAAAATCAGCTGGCTCTAATATCGCTTGTTTAATACGACCCTAAAAATAAGGTAGACCTATTAGTTTTCATCCTTTGAATTTCCCAAGGATGTCTACAATCTGGCAAACTATTAGTGGTTATCTACGTATTATAGAAGAAGAGTAATGTTTCAGAAAGGATTGCCCATAAGCGCGAATTTACATCCGCTGTATTGACCCTGTTAGCACATACACGTAGTAAGATAATTTGTGGGTCTTGATTGACATCTTTGCTTCACTGTATTAGAGGGCACATATCCAGTAGGAATGAAGTAATGAGCACACAAGTGCACTACTATACATTCCCAACATCACTGAATTCTAACACATAGATGTCATTGGAAATTCATAAATTACTCTCTGGTGTAATATTCTTTCATTGATTCATTGATGAAAATATACGGCTAAAAATAAGGTTCAATTTAAGTGTTTAAGTTTTGTTACCATTGTCTTTTATTCCTTTGATTTCATAAGCGTCTGAAAGCTTTCGCTCAGATTTTGTCTCGGATCTGTAAATGAACAAGTAAACGTAAATTTCTTTAGTACAATACATTCTGCATTACCCTGTCATTAACATTCTTCGCTATCTGACTCTTTGCATTACTATCTATGCTATTGACGTTATCGACTTCTATTATTTTTCGATGAAATTATTCATTATCGTGTTCATCAGTTTATTGGGTAGGGATCGAATGGAACCAAAAAGACAACACAAGCAAAACAGGGGTGCTATAGAATTTCAAGGCCATACTTCGCATTGGACGAGGCATAGTGAAGGAACGAGAAAAAAGTTTTAAGCAAGCAGCGAAGAACACTCAAATGGTTGGGGTCTCTGACTAATGGGCACCGGAGCCTTGGATTTCATCTCAAACAGACGGAAATCCTAGGGATACTGTGACACTGGGGCTCCTCTAATATATTTTTGCTACACCAATCCTTGAATATGATTCTGTGTGCGGTCTCCATTTTATAAGTTCATATTCATCGCATTGAAGTGGGGAGTGCTGCGTTTTCTATTTTAAGCAATTTTATGCTATAATCAAATAATAATATTATTTTTCCAATGAAACCAGAATACACACAAAAAAGGAACCATGCGGAAAAGAGTACACAAATTTTCACTCCCCTTGGTACATCCAGGATCAATAAAAGACAAAAAGGAAATGTAAGGAGTGGTGCTAATTAGCAGCAACAACTTAATAAAAATAAAAAAAAATCCAGAATTCAGACAATCGGCCAAAAGTACTCTCTTTTTTAACAGCTAATGCGCATGTTGCTAGTCGTTTCTTAGAAATTTTTTCAATTTCCCTGAATCTGTTCCAAATTCCAGGATCATTAAGAAAATATAGTTCTGTACAGTTCCGTAATGTACATACATATCAGTATCGAGCAACAGGTCGAATTTACAATGAAAATAGTCCTAGCCTGGTGAATACTTCTAGAATAAAAAATAGAAGACCGAAAATTTTCAGTTTGAGTTGAATTTCTGTCAGGCAAGGGACACCAGCTGAAAAACTCATCCTCTTATTATTATGTATTTGTACATTTGATTTCCATTCTATTAACCGTTTGAGTTCGGAGTATAACAGTTTTGTTCGCTACACTAAAGGAAAAGAAATTATTGAGAACTATCGCTATATACGTTTAACAGTTTAGGTCAGAACAGCTTGCTGCATATTTTTATTTGCTGTAAACCGCTCCAATTTTTCTAAAACTGCACAACTACTTTGTAAATTTGTTATATGATGATTATATGGAAATTTTCCGTGGTGAGTTTTCCACATATTGTTATTAAAATAGCTTTTAAGGTATCAATCAATTCAATAATTAAGCAAGAACAGTTGGTGTTAACACTTCCCATTAGCTTGATCTTTTTTAATCGTTTGAGTGCGGAGTATAACAGTTTTGTACGTGAAATAAGAATATTTTGTTTTAAACTGTTCGAAACACAATTACTGAAAGAATTATATTGTTTGTTCTCCAAGCGTGATTAATTATATCAATTACCTCTAAAGAAAATTATCAGACGTGATTGCAGAGACCATAATTACTTACAATTTCTAATTATCACCAAAGTATGAATTTTTATTAGCAATATAAGGTTATGGTATAATACAAAGAAAAAGCCGGTATCTTAGAATAATAGCATATTTTTAGTATTATTAACTTAAACTTATATCTAGCCCAATATACTCAGAACACCCATTTTGCCTCTCCCTACCCACTCAAGTAGGTTCTAGGTATCCTGTTTTACGCCGGTATATGGAATACTTCCGAGTATATCAAATGAATTTCACCCTATTTGAGATAAGCAGCAGGTAAATAGATGGATATTCGTGTAACCTTATTCATGTATAAATTCCTAATATTAAAAATCCACTTTCATTATTAAACCTTCAAATATTATTCGTCCCCCTTGAAAAGAAATGTTCGTATTTAAAAAAAAACGCTTGTTTCCACCCAAATACCCAAGCTTGTAAACCCAGTAACTTGATAAAGTTAAGCCTGTCCTTAGGTATTGGGTGGATTGCTTTCTGTATCCTAATTCTCAAAGGAGGTTATATCTATCATCATAATATTTGGATACATCAATAAAAGGTGGATTTTAGCACCCCGACCACCTTGTTCGTCCAGAACACATTGCTTCCATACATGGAACAATAAATACTCTAAGTGCTATGGCAACCATGGCATACCGCATCTTCTAGTTCATTCAATAATCCCCCCTTAAGGCAACCTTAGGTGTTCTGATATGATTGATAAGGTGATTGTGGCAACCTGAGGCTGTTAAATTTGGTGCATTGAACTCCCAATCCAAGGCATATTCAATAGTCATCAGAGAAGCCACAGGTGTTGTATGGTATACTGGGTCTGGTTCTGTACTCAGCAACCACGTAACCAATATTTTACCACATATTCAGTGGCTGAAAAATTCTTTTATTGAAAAAGTCTTTTATAACAGGAATTGAGTATATAACAGCTATAGAACAAAGTGAAGGAAGAAGATTTGGTTTGAAATTTCCCAGACGAAAGCCTGGGAAATGGTCCATAGTTATCCCTCTATGTTCAACAGTTCCCAGTATCGCAATCTTGGAATTAAAACCACCAGGCCAACTTATAAGAAAATATCCAAACTGATGTAGATTCTGTTTCGAAATACCGAGAACTGTTGTAATCTGCGGCTCTATACCTTACAAACAATTTCATCCGAGTTAATGGAAATTGTGATGACTATGCCGTATTTTATGGCATCGTTTACAATTCATTTCAATTTACGTATACCAAATTTTGACTAACCAAAATTCAATCCGACAATTATCAGACACGGCACGAACATTGGTGTAATGTGAATCCAACGACTAAAACATAATACCTGAAATTATGTAACCTGGTGCTACACATTTTGTTACAATTCGAATGAAATCCAAGGAGGAAAGAAATTCCAAGGTGAAATCTCAATTTCAATTGTTGTTCAATTCAGGAAGAATGATGAGTCACCTTCAGAGCTGGTGATGGTGGTAAAAACCTGAATTATTTGAACATCTGCAATGATTATTACTAGAATTTCTCAAGATCGGTGGAAGTGAAGGACACTGCATCAAATATTCCCAAGATATTCAAATCAGATTCGACGAGGACTTAATATGCATAATAATTCGGACCATCCCATCGAAAATTCATGGATGTCCGAACGCTAAAACAGCCAAAGACAATTTCATAAAAAGTAAATAAAAAGTTCGCTGAATACCTCATAAATATGTGCTATAAACCATAAAAACGTTTAAAAAGTATTGTGCTCGGCCTGCACCGTTGTATATTTGTGAATTCGGGGAAATCTCTGGGATTTCTTGCCAACTTCTTGGATGGAATGGAAAATGTCGTGCACAATGAGGGAATAGCCATTAAAGAGAATTTAGGGTCAAACTTTCAATTTCAGCACAATTTCATCATGATTTCATCAGAAATGGCGACTTTTAAAACTAGGACTTACCGATTTGTGGAACGTCATACTGGCGCTGTCCCCTCGCACTCCGTAGCATTAGTTGACTAGCGATACTATGTGTAACTGGTGGGATGTTTGGTGGATTGCTTCCGCTTCCTACACCACCTCCCATTCCTCCTGTTGAAGATCTTTTATTCTGATGCATCTGCTGCTGCTGCTGCTGTTGTTGTTGTTGTTGTTGCTGTTGCTGACGTTTTTTGTGTTGTTTTTGTTGAATTCGGATGTCTAGTGGTGACCGATTTACCATCTCGTCATGTCGACTACCTTGAAACAGCTCTTGAAGTCCTATGGGTGTTTCAGGACCTCTGTATATTAGGTCATCAACATCACTTGGACGTTCAGATCTGTCGGTGTCATCCTCGAGTAGATAGGTTCGGCCGAGGTGATTTGGGATGTCATTATTATGTAGGGCAGATAAGGATGCTAAACTGTTGGAACTCTCAATGCTGCTGCCCGCACTGCTGGGAAAACCGATGTCCGATTTGCTTAGGAGATTTAGTTGCGCAGCCGAGGGCTTACTACGACCAATTATGGAATCACTGCCAATCGGATTTATTCTACTCCCAGTTAATTCACCTACGTCTAAGCTAGTCAATGCCCGGTGACGTGTTTCTCGGGAAATGTGTAGTGAGTAAGTGCTGTTGACTAGCACACTGAGGCATACTAAAATTTGAACGATTTCACGGAACATTTTATGTTTTTTGATTGGAGTCTACTTGTCCTACAGATAAACAAGACGTTAAAATGTTTAAGGTGAGACAGAAAAGTCTTTTTCTGGAGGTGAACACTGTTTTGTTTGGTTCGTAAGAGATTTGTCTCGGGCGGGACTCTAGCAGGAAATCTCAGCAAAATACAGTACTACACCATGTGAACCTGTTTTTCTTGGTAACTAACATGAAAACTAGAGCCGAAGACACAGTACATGCGATAACATAAATGTGGATACACGAAAATGTCTCTACTATTCTCAGTAATACTATATGAAGTGCTGATGTGGAAGTAGTTTTCTGTAAAATTGCCAAAAATCTCAAGTTTTCGTTGGAGAATATGCTGCGACTTCTCACAAATCTTGTGGGAGGCTGTATCTTGTCCAATGGATCCACCTGTTTTTTTTTATTGCCTTTTCCTCCCCTTCCGCCTTGACTGTGTATCTTTTATGTTATAGAAGTTTTTGTTTTGATAATTTATGGATTATTTATTAGGCTAATAGAGTAGGACATCCAGTTGTCGTTCGTGTAAAAATAATTATCTGGATTTGTGCTCATTTGAGATGCAACAACATTCCTTTCGAAGTACTATTAATTTATTCGGTTGTCTTAAAATTTGGGAGGAGTTCAAAAATAGTTTTTGGCAGTAAGGATTTTCTTTTCTTTTCTAATGTTAAGGTATCCTACCTGTATGGAACAATTTTGTGGGATTTCTCTAGTCCAAACTCATTCCTATTATCGGGGAAAAAGTTTAAGCCTACATGGAATGATTGATGAAAACACCAGAAAATACAATATTTCGGAATTTTGCCACAATTAAGGAACTTATACCAAGATCTTTTAAACTAACGGAAATTCAATCACTCTTTTGCACACCACTGTACTTATTTATTTACTCTTTTAACTATGCACTCGGGCAGCAACAATGACACCGGATAATATAGTGGATATCTTGCTGAAGCTATAGTCAACTACTGGCTCAATACAACTTTTATCTTTCACCACATAACGCTCAGCTAAGATAGACCGACTAAGATTCACTTCCTATTTATCTCGGGTGAACTGTTTTTCAATTTCAATGTTATCAATGTCTGTGTCACTTGAACGCTAGAATCTTACTGACTTTATTAAACTGTTCTCAAAACTGATTTTATATTTTTAAATTTCAACGTTAGATTCACTTTTAATAGCGGTCAGTTATTACTACTCCTTTTGTTTTCTATACAATCAAAAGGGGGTAAATGTGACCACCCTGGGGGGCCGTTTGGGCCATGACGCGGCTCAGCAACGGTCTTTCTTAACTTAAATTAATATTGCCTTGCTAAGGGATGAAACGCGAATGATTTAACGATAACTTGGCGAAGTTATCTCGAAACTGTAGACCCAGCTTACTATAGGACATGCTTAGAACTTTATATGTGTAGATATTCAAAGAGCTTAAAATGTGAATTCACTGACTGTAGTTGTGTGGACTTTGCGTCCTAATATCCTGAGGAGCAATGAAGATTTGGGAGAGCTTTCCTGTAGTAGGAGCAGGAGGAAAGCTTTGTAGAAAGGCGCATGACTTGTTTCCGGCATTCCAATACATGTTTACAGTGTCCTCTGTACGTGTTTTACGTGATACTCAAATGAGATGAAATCATTTTTCGAGGGGAAAATCCATTATTGCAAAAGAAATTGAATCGAGCAAAAATAGTTACTGCACAATTTGTGAAAATGCACAAGCTACCTAACCAGATAGTGTGAAAGTAACGATCTTATCAAATCCTTACAAAAATCACCGCTGCATCTGCGTTATTTGTTATATCAGCAATAGTAGAACCTGTATTTCTCCTGTGGGTGCGCCAGCACAACACCCACGCATAACTGTGACGTAAGCAAAGACCGACATCTATCGACTTGGCTACAAATGAGAAATAAAAGAAAAAGCGTGTAGAAATACAAGTTCACATACTTATATAAACCTCCTGTACACATGTATACATACGGATGTATATTTAATTCATTTTTATATTTAGATACATATGTATATATTTAAATTGTACAAGATACACAATGAAATTTATGTTCCGAAGGACCAATATAAAGGATGTGTGGAACGAGAAGAGTGCTCTGGATGGTGACTGTAAGCAGATCTTTGCGTTTTCCTTTTTTGTATTTGCCCATACAAGTACATTCAGTCGTCCTTTCGAGTTGCCACCTTTTTTTTGCTGTTGATCCTGTTGTTGTCGTTTCGACTTTGTTGCTGCTGTCAATACTTCTAGTACAGATATATCCCGAAAAAAGTCCAATTTATAAAATATAGGTGAAGTACAGAAAGAAACTTTTCAGTCTATAACTGAATTTCGACATATTCACTTGTCTTGTTTCCCTTAATAATTCTAGGAAAGATACAATGCTTTCCTTTGGTGATATAAAATAGAAACAATTTCCATGATTCCAAATACAATGATCTACGATGTGATACAATAAATGAAAATAGGTTAACATGCTGCCTTATTCTTCTCTTCCTTCATTAGATGCACACCGTTGACGTATATCTTTTTTTAGATTTTATTCAATTTTATCATTTACTATTTTAGTTAAAAACAATAATGAATTTATCAACTTGAATTAATGATAAATATCAGTGAACCAATATTGCACACAATATTCTCAAAATGTGATAAGAAACCCTATAGTCCCCTTTTTTTCTACGCACCCTGGCTACGGTGAGACTTGAATTTTTTAGCTACCTCTTCGATAATGATTTTTCCAGAATGTTCAAGTTTGAGCACATTCTCACTGGTCAACTGGTAGAGGGCGCAGGAGCCTCCATTCACTTCGACAAATTAGGATCCTTGTATGAAACCCAGTCAAAAGCAAAACTTTCATTATAACCAATCATTTTTTGGGCCACGTGAAAACGTTACATCCGCTATGTCCTCGTTCTACAAACAGAAACGACATATGTCATCATCAACTATGCCCATCTTTCCAAAGTGGTACCTAAGAGGGCAGTGATCGGGCACTAAGCCTAGTAAAATCCTTCATTTCGACCATGAGAACTTCCTCGACACACTCATACCCTCGCACCCACATCAAAGTAAGTTTTTTGTTTTTAATTAGTTGCTTAGGACGTTCAGACAGTTTAAGACAACAGTATAACAACCCAAATCCCTAAGAGCCGTCTGATTGTCCAATAAAATATAGATCTTGGCTCCTTTTATACTCTATTGCGTATATCTCCGCTTGGAAGATGGTCAGTGTGAAACCCAGTACCTCAGCAGCACTATACTTTGGTCCAAGGATCCACACTACTGCTTTTATCTCCCATCCTGGACCCGCCCGTGTACCATCTGAATGCTCCCAGGTGTAAGGGAAAGAAATTAAACAGCGCTTACATGGCTAAACTGTATCCATGCCAGACACTCTTAGACAGTTTAACCTTGAATTTTTGTAGACTACTTTTGTGTCGTCTTAGGTCACTATACTAATGCAGCACAAGTGGCCGTAGGCTTTATAATACCCATATATAACCATAGAATCCCCAAGTTGATGATTTTCACCTTTTATTAATGAATGTCCGGTCTATGGCTTCGAAAGAGATATCATCAAAAGCTCTTACATTTTTCAATTTTGAGCTGCAGTAACTTTGCAAGGATACAACCGATCGGGACAGTTAAGAAAGTCACAAGTGTCCTCTTTTAAATGAATCCTTGGACGTTATACTTGATGTCCTTGTGAGGAGTTATAAGGATTTTATATGGTCAATGGACATAAAATCCTTAAGCGCCATTTTGAAGGGGAGCGGGAGTGGTTTTAGAGGGAGAGGTCTCCGAAAACACTGATCAGGACATTTGAAGGAATCGATTGGTATACCGGATATCGATTAATTTCTGGACACCCTGTAGAACGAATTTTTCTTTAGATTTCAATGGCCTAGCACAACGCTGCCATTCGGGGAAATACCATTAGCATTGGGGAAGGAATCCTATGGGATCCAGCAAAGCAAAAAAAATATAATATGTTTTCTCATGGTTTCTCTTCTTCTTCTCCTTTCCTGTTATACTCGATGGGAGCGAGAAAGTAAATGATTATCATTATGTTGGACTGGGTCAATATGTAACTATGCTGCCTTGCTGCTCCTGTCGTGGGCTCTGGAGATTCTGGGAAACTGGTCGGCTTTGTTGGCTTGATAGCGGTAGTCCTAACGGGGAGTAGGAAGGAAGGGGAGGGGGGTTATGCGGTCACATCCTATCCAAAAATGTTAAATAATTAATGTGTCACTAGTAACGTCACAAGAGGGAAAGAGAAGTTTTTACACTTCGCTTCTCGCTTCCTTACAGCGAAAACAACCTTGATCATTTTCCATGGAACGAAACAAAGGGGATAAATATCCCCTTACAGCCACAACTAAACAACTTCACAATCGCAACAACTGCGACAGGTGGGTTAGTTCACAATCGTTCATAAGTAAACCTTGACTTATAAGAGTTGGTTTTGATACTTGTGGACCGTTACAAAACTACCATAATTTCCAAATAGATACCAGATATTCTTAAAATTTAATTTACAGCAAGATAAAGTAAGCCTGATACTATTACAGGCCTACTGTCTAGGTAATCTCTGCAAGACAATCGGCTCAAAAAGATGGTTAGAGTTTGGAAAGGTACATCTATTACAATTAGTCTCTGCTTAGTGCTTAGAAAAGAAAAAAACAAACACCAAAGCATATCCCAATCGTGTCTCTAAGAATTTGTAAAGGTTAACATCGGTGATACTTGTGAATCACACAGGAAATTTTTTGTGCTATGTCGAAACGAGGTATCCTGTTTATACGTTATAGGAGCACACAAAATTTTGCGACACATAAGAGATATGAGTAGTTTCGCAATTTCTATGATAAAATTTCTTCAGTAATCATAGCTTTAAAGTAGAATAGGTGCGGAACTACCTGCAGGCTGCACCAATTGGGCAAATAAGGTGGCACCAGAAGTAAATTTTGATCCTGACACAAGCGGATTTTTTGCAACCACTAATTCTAGTACAAATATTGCGATCAAAGCTTTCGAAGTCCTGCTTATCTTATCGATAGGATTGCTTTTGGCTCCTATGTTTTCCATTACGTCCAGTACGATTGGCACCAATGGCTTTCCACCTAAACTTCGTATGATATGTAAATTCATTGTTCCCGGCATATCTACCCGACTTTTTCGTCTGCATCTCTATCTATAAATTTGTTCCTTTGAAGTGACGTTCCTCAAGGCTCAATTCGTGGTCCAGTTTTGTTCAGCATCCACCTATCTACCTGCCATATACCATAGAAGATACCTCTATTAACTTATATACTGTCGATGTTCAGGTACACGCGGGCAGAACCATTGCCACCTGTACAGGGCTGCAGTTTGGACACCACTAATATACTCTTTTCCATGACAGATGCCCACTGTATTTCAAAAGGGGGAGCCACCTTATTCAAAAACGGGGTAGTATCCGCTAGGCAAGTAAATAGTAAGTAAATATGATGTTCTATGGAATCAAAATAACTACGGCTTCAATGCCATAAAAATAAAAGTTATTAAAAGAATCTGACATTCCAAATGACCTCTGACAAGCCGACAGAGTAAATGCAAACAAAATAGATATTATCAAATTAATGGAGATATAAATGGGTGGTGATGTGATCAAAATGTGAATAACTCCAGACTTTATATAAATGGAAGGAAATTGTACTGACACCTGATGATATTTTCCCAGATGATTGCGTAAATAATGTTTAGAAAGCTTCACATAAAATTTGGCATAAGACAATTGATTTTGTTCAAATTTGTAAGAAAAGTATTATATGGTCAAACAGAATACGTAAATACGGAAGGCTCAAACAAACCAAAACAGGAATTCTCTGTCACTTACTTTGTACGTGCTGTTAATAGGTGCAAATTTGTTGTGTAAATTTCGGAAAAGTTGAATATATCTCTTGCGTTGGTCACCAGGTTCTGTATAGGAACATACATACATATATATATATATATCTATTTGTTCAAGGTTACATGTATGTTGCAATAGGGGGATGTATTTTCTCTAAATATATCAACGAAGTGAATTTCGTTTCTAAAAAGAAGCTTGCCGGTGCTGAAGATTTATATACGTGTATACTTTTGGATAAATATCCGGTCCTGATGTGTCTGTCGGAATCCATTAGTAACGCACAACTTTTGAACTTTATCAAGGGCAGACTAAGAAGTTGAAAAGTTTCCCCTAACTAGACACTCATACCGTATGGAGGCGTTAATGTGTGAAGAAGAAATAAATTAATCCCAAATTTGTCACACTTTTTTCGATATTGTGACTTTTCGTCAGTAGTGATAAAGAATAACACATAATAAAAACTTATACCTATCATTTATCGAACAAAAAGCTTGGATATGGACGAATGTGTATTGCCGATACTGTATGGTTTCAATATTAAATATCAACGCGATTTTTTTACAGGAGATACCTTAAGATGCGACACACAACCTTGAGGGGAAGAAAATGGGGATGTGGGGGGTCGAATGAAGGTGTCGATGCACATTCTGCTTAAATAACTGCGTCCTATAGTCGACGCTGATGGCATGAGATTGTAGTCTGTTCCACATTCGTACAGTTCTGTTTAAGAAGCATTCTCGAAACTTCACTGTCCTGTCAGGGTTTGTCGCGAGGACGACAAGGTTCGATGTGGAGTTATAACGTGTACAGAGTGATCTAATAGGAATCACACCAAAGATTTCGATGTAAATATGTCCATGAAACTATCGATAAAAGAGCGTTCGGTAAGCGATATTGTGCTGCTGCTCCAGGGAATCCATTTTAGTGATATACGCCTCATCGCTACTGGGCTTGAAAGTTGTTTTCTGGACCTTGTTCACAAGACCCGCTCAACTTAACTAACAAGTGCCCTTTTCAACGAAAGCCTAAAACTGATTAACATTTTACTCTGACCCCATGAACATTCAAAATCTGCCTCTAAAATGGTCGATATGTCGGCTCACCGGTATAATAAAAAAAGGGTTAATGTACTTTGACGGCATAGTTTGTGCGAGACGAGAAAATATAAGAAGAGGGAGGTGCCTGGAGGAGGCATTGACTATTCCCTATGAAGTTATAGTGAAGTTTTCACATCTTGCATGAGAGAACATGGGTGATCAAGACTTTCAGCTCGCACAAATTATGCCACCATAGTTCAGTTCGATCGTGTGCCGGCCCATGGCCCACGTGGAACTAGTTTAATTTCCGGTTGAAGTACTTATTGCTATACAGGAGTCTCAAACCTACATTTTAGGTTTTCTTTATTTGTCAACATTTTGGGGAAAATATTTTTTTTATATATTCAAGGGATTTTGCGCTCCCAAATCTAACAGCAGTGCCTTAGGCAGTTGCCTAGAGCGGGCCTTGTTTTTCCAATGCAGCAGGTCCTGCCTCTGCCTAAATACACGGATTTTATTCAGACCTTATGAACTTTATCGAGAGCTCTGAAAATATAATGTAATCAGCGATTTGTTCTTGGTAAGTTCTATTTTGAAATGCACTATACTTATATTACTTAACCAAAATTCATCATGAGTTTTTGAAAGCGACGTGCGATCCACATTGCGATCAAGCAAGTGATCCAAGATTGAACCGTAAACCGCATCCACTATTTGAAAGGTTTCCCTCATTTAAAATTCATTAATATTATTATTTAATTCATATAATTTGAATTTTTGGCTTGACCGGTTCGTTATCCAAAAATACCGTATAAATCCAATATTCAATTTTTTTATTTAATAAATTATTACTTCCCCTAGTGTTTCTAATGATCCTTTTAATTTCTAGATGTAATCAAAGCTCAAGGAATTCCCTGTGATACTATAGGTTAGTCTTGGCTGTAGAAAGAGGAGGAAAAATCCCCTATAGTTTTTTATCGATTAAAAAAACAGACGATGATAAGCTGTTCAACTTTCATATAGTTCTGCTCTGTAAAGGAATCACAGGATTTCAGTATGCTGCAAATTATTATTTTTTTGTTTTCTAAGACGAAAGGGTGAAAACGGCTCACTGCACAAGTTCCACGACTGGAAAATGACCTATAAGGGTTCAGGCCAATGAACTCCAAGGCTAACATTTGGAGTTCTTCTTTTGTATGTCCCTGAAAAATGCACAGGTTCTTCAACATATTCTTTATGATACCAAAGATGCGTCTATCGAACTGGAATTATTAAATACCTGAATATATAATATAAGAAGAGGAGTTGAATAATATTCAAGTCCTTTTTTGAGTGTTATCATACAACCTCGGGTTTTGAACTATTTCGGTACTACGAGCGATTAAAGTCGTTTTCCACCAGGTGCCATTTACATACGTCGCTCGTTTTTCTGCCCATACTACGTCTACACCCCTGGAGTTTCGATTCAATGTTCAAACATTTTATTATGCAATTTTTTCTTAGCGCGAGACAAAGATAACTAAATAATAATAAAGGAACCAATTTTTTTTTCAAATCAGTCTCATTCGAACGCTCGCCGAATGCTCCCCGAATGCTCGCTGTCGCGCACAACGTGTGCACCTTTGGCACGGTGGCTCCTTCACTGGAAGCATCTCGGTGGAAAAGACGATCATCGCGAAAGGGTCTTTCAGTGATCGACCCATGTATGTTCGATTACAGCTACACGAGTATTGTAATTTGGGTCTGTAATTTACGACTTAAGTGGACATTTTTCTCTTATTTTTCTCATAATATTTCAATCCCACACTCCATCTTTCCTTTGAATTTATCAAAACTCCGAACGCATATTAAAATAAATATAATGAAAAATTCATCCACCAAGATACTATATTAGATGGATGCACGTGTATTCAGGGATAAGATTGATGGCCATATCTACCTATTCACTTTTTCACTAACAAAAATGTGGCAGCATCCCAACATCCTTTAAGTGCTTCCAAGTACAAAATTTTACTTACACCGTAGCAACCCCAATTTAATTTTTGCTATATCCAGGAATTGATTTTCTCTAACCCAGAATTTGGGCCTATTATCGAAATGACTCTAATTTGGTGTAGAGCTGACACGTAGTGAAATTTTTGGGTACCAATCAAGAGCTTCCTTGTCGTCGGCCCATCATCATTGTTAATAGTTAACACCCCATTGAGGGTGAACTTATCGAAAAAACTCAAAACGTGCCCAGGTTACCAAAGGTCTGTGAAAAGGACCAACTTGCCCGCTACCACCTTATTCAAATTTTGGGTAGGCAGTTAACATCGATGGATACAAGCGTGAATGGGGATTTCTGTTCCCTTTTAACAAAATGAATATATCCAAAAGTTTCTGTAATTTTCACAGATGTCTCGGGAATATATAGCAGACTTTTTCTCATCTTTATGCAAACTGTTTGGTGTTTGAGGTTAAAGACATGTTAACGTGTTAACGAAGGTTGCATTTAATAAATTCCCTCAACTTTTTGTGGAAAGGACTCTTGCTTATCCAAATAGCATGCCTGATGTTATCTTAGGAGGGCACTGCTTTTCTATTCTAGAAAAACAACAAGAAACCGATAAAAGGAGAAACGAAGGAAATTATTTTCTGGGTGACATTTTTACGGACTGCCACCAGATGTCAGTAAATTTACCTAAGCGGTTTCTTAAGAATTGCTTGAGGGAATTGATACATCGCTTAAAATATTGCAAACAGAAATTCAATCACTCAGACCGTGAGAAACTACGGCGCGTGAAATAACACCCTGACGTAAGTGAAATAAAAGGGAAGTAAATTGGAAAAAAAACTCAAAGGAAAATGTGACGGGCTTCTGAACAGGGAGAAATGATGAAAGGACTCTACCTGGTTAAATTTTCGGGGAGGCTTTTAGAAATGAACCAATTTAGATTTGCCCAAACATTGAGCAAGGACTATTCCTTTTGTCGCGAAAATATAAGGGGGTCTAAAAATGAAAGTCTGCTCATCTAATAATTATTGGATTCCTCGGCTTTGTCTTAAAACTGAGAAATTTGAGAGTCTTTGAATATCCTTCGGTTATGAGACTCGAAAGCCTTTGAGACTTTTCACAGAACTTGGTCTTAATTAAAGAAGCACCTAATAAAACTCCTTGAAAGTCTGACGGTGAAACATTTTAATTTACATAAAAACTTAGGAATTTTGACTTTTTGCCGTCGTGAAATCTTTATGTCTAGGAACAAAACCCCGAAGTGTACCACCATAGTTCCGAGCTACAGGAGACCAAACCTCGTCAGACAGGAGGATATTTATTTATTATTCACAAAGTAATTCCTTTAAGTAACGTCGCAAGTTGGCGGACAAGTTTTAATGAGTTTATCAACCTCTTTTGGGAGTCATTTATTATTTTTTTAATATTTCCACTTTTGGGATATGCTTAAATGAACAGGAGTGATAGTAATGGTAATGGATCCAGACTGTAATGAAATATGTGTTTTAAAATATTGGAAGAAGGAATGAAGGGCTCTTGCCATGAATCTAAAGTGATATGATGGTGATGGTGTAGTGTGTGTAAATTTTGAAAATTTAATGAAGGAAAATTTGAGGTAAAATTTTTAATTTTTTGAAAATGTGGCTACCATGAATTTTCAATTTAAATTTTTTTTGTAGCAGTAAAACTGTCAAAGCTTCAACAGTGAGGCAATGTGTGTAAAAGCGAAGTACGTTTGAATCATATTTCCTGGGCTTAGTGGACATTTCTGGCACAATGAGGGGGAAATTTGTTATTATCTTTACTTTTTATTTTTAACCTCACAAATGTTCATCCATTCTGAATTTGAATTGCGAAATTTTATTGGGTAGCTCCCCGGTACTGGGGGCATGGTAATACCATGCCATTTGCTGGACACACTTATGAATTCCACCCAGAGAGCATTTAGTAGGCCTAATAACTCTAGTGTGTGTGTGTATGAACTATATATTCACATACACCATTACCTGCATAATTTTCACTTTAAAAAAATCAACTTCCTCACAATAACGAAAATAGAAGGTCACCAGGGATGATCACTCGGAAAAATAATGCAAAAAAAAAAAAAATTTAAGAAAAGACGAAATACATAACAAAACCTCAAGCCGTACCGAACTCTTTTCTTCCATTTCTACTTGCCAGTGATTAAAATTTCAGTCCTGTTCCAACTGTTTGGTATATTCTTTCTCCTTTCGCTTCTTTTCTTCATTTAATATCTTCCTTTCAATTTTCTATGTGCTCCTAGATATGCTGCTTCGATTTTCTGCACCCTTTTTGAATTTGTGGTTGGAAGAAACCGGCTTATTGCAAATGGGGCCAACTTTCATCGATGCCAGAAGGAAGAAGGTGACTGAAGTGATCCTATGCATTGGAAAGACCAGCAGATTATAGGGTGATATATTCGACAACTTTGTATGAGTACAATTCACAGAAGACGAGATGAAAATAAACTTGTGAAAATCCCCGAATGTGCCGAAGTACACCAAAATGTTAGAGAGGAATCTGAATAAAAATGCGAGGAAAATACCTCAGATCGTGAGAAGTGAGGAGTCATGTATAATGAGGAAAAGTAATTAAAAAGCATAGTGAGGAATGATAGTGAAGAAATAAAGTAAGGGTGTATAGTGAAAATGTGTAGTTAGAATGTATCATGAGGAAGCATAGCAGATTAGTAAGGACGAATAGTGAGGAATCAAAGCGAGGATCCATATTTAAGAAGCATAGGGAGGAAGCATAGTGAGGAAACATAATGACGAAGCGTAGTGAAGAGAGAAAAAATTTTGTCCTATACAACATAGAGGAAACAAAGTTCACCGCAATTTTTCATCAAGGTAATGAGCCTAAAGAGTAAAAAGAAGAATTATATGATTACTAAATTTCTGTTCATATCCTTTCGAAAGGAAGATTATCTTCTAAAAAAAATAACAAAACTAAGCTATAAAGGAATTCCCAAATGAGTACATAATAAATTTTTTTCCAAGCATTACCCATGTCGATGGCCGAGTTATATGAGGGGCACATCTGCAGATTTTCTTTTCTGTGAGTGCAAAATCAACTCCTGCAAAGAGGTGCAGTGATTTATATGGATACCACTGATACTAAGGAAAATTGTACTTGCCTCTGTTCCTAGAAAAGCGCCGGCTTGAACGTGTTAAGAAAAGCCACCATCCTAGAGATACCACTCGAAGATCAAAAAGTTTTTCAAAAATTTAAAATTTAGCCATTTGTCAATGGGTTTATTTTCTTCTAGTTCGACCCAATGAAAAACGTCCCTATAGTGCGTTATCCCCCTTGGGTAACATCTCGCTTTATCTAAGGAAGCTGTAGGAGCCCATCTATCCTAATCATTTCATTTGTTCCTGTATAAGTTATTTCGAAGTTCCGGTAAGTTTATAAGAAAAATATTCTCTTTCTAATCCAACCGAGGCAAACTTCTCAGAATTGTGTTCCCACTGCATAAACTTCTGCGATGGACTGCTACACTTGCTGCATCAAATTGCTACCTTTTAATATTTTACTTCCGGCAATAAGTTATTGGATTGTGCTTCTACACTAAAGACGCCTTTTAGTTGAAGAATTGCCTGAGGAGATTTTCGAGTTCTGTTTCGAATTTCCTTTATGTATTTTAAGTCGGAGGTCTGACCATTAAAAGGAACAGACCTGTGTATAAAGTGATTTAGTAGCACAATACATCCTGTTCCAATGAATGCAATACATCTATAGGAGCTTCTCTCGATGGTATCTGTACAAAATTGCAGTTTAATTTCCCGACGCCTCAAGCTCAAAGGGAAGGAAATTAATTCATTACTCGAACACACCTTTATAGCTTCATACCCCAGTACAGGAGCTTCCTTCCGACTAGGTAAAACGTTCTTTCCGCTACGTACCTACCTGTGAAGGTAATCGATTATTATCGGAGGAATGCTTGTGAAATAATTCAGGTGAGCCAAAGGAAGCCTTTACGACCAATTTTATTTGTAAGTGTCTATAATTCATCATAAAATAAAATCTGAAAATTTTCTCCCTTCTTCCTCTGTTCGCAGTGGAGAGGTTGGTTCGCTGTCGCTCCTTAATTTTGGGAATAACTTATGAATTTGAAACCATCCCCATTCCACTCAGACCCGTGCATGGGAGGGTAACGAGGAGCTTCCTTGTTACAACACGGGATAGTCAAAATACGCTGGAACTGCCCGTATGTTTCGATTATCTTACGAAAGAGGGATTCAGGCGTTTAATGATAAATTGCGTGCAAGGAAGGAATAGAAGTTGCGACCGAATGGCATGATAATAAGCCTGGAGAGAAAATTACGAAGCTCGTGGGCGAGTTTTTACCCATTGTATGACGCAAAATACCCGAATTTTCTTTCACGCCCTGTAATTTTTACAGCAAAGCTCTATATATAGATGACACAATTTCAGGACAATCCTGATGTGCTTCTATCCGCCTTTTCAATTTTCTTGGGTATGTACGGATTGCGTCCCCATGTAGACCTGTAGACCCGATTTACTTCAACTTTTGTGGCAATTTCATTTTCTGGAAGAGCAACTTCATGTTAAAAGTTTCAAATTTGTGTTTTTCACTCGCGGAGATAGGTGTACCCGGGGATTAACACATTACTTACCGGGTTTATAGCTTTTATCTTGTCTGGAGGCCGTTTATCTCATTATAATTTATAACGCAATAACACTAAGCGCCGCATCATAATGGATCTTAAGCAGTAAAAAGATTTTTACATTGCTCATATTTTACTGTGAGCAGGGATGGGCCGGGGGCAAAGCGTTTTAAATAAAAATTTATATTCAACAGCTTCTTCGGGGAAAGGCTGTACAGTCCTGCCCGAACAGGTGAAATATACTTGTTAACAGCAGTGCGACGTGCCTTACGGTAGGATAAATTCGAATGTAGGGATTTATTCACCCTCACGTACGTAGGCTGGAAGACATATGTGGTACCTACATGGCATTAATGCTAAGACAGTGTAAAAAGATTCAAAGATTTATTTCACGTTATATATGAGAATCGCTTTCACGACAGTGAAGGCTTATAAAGTTAATTCCTGTAAATTCTATTGGAAACAGATTTTTACACATTATGAAATTAGCACAACAATAACAGGTGACAGGCAATTCCTGTGTAATCCACTTATATACATGTCGACAACTTCGACAAGCATAGCATGCACAGAAAGGTGAAAGTGAGTTCACTTTTGGTAAACTTTTACTTTTTTGACTTTAGTAAAACATATTTACCAATCGATTTTTCCTAATAACTGGTATTGATTTAAATTTACTAAATTACTAAAGCAAATTAAGTATTACATTTTCTAAGACGTACCTTACCACGGTCTCTTCTTGACGTTGTAGCTTACGAGCCGAGTAAGTGGGAAGAAGTTTCGGTTTCAAATGGATGACTCTTACAGAACGACCATTAGGAAATAGAAAAAGAAGAACTTGTTGAAGTTGTTAGACTATTAATAGTTATATAATAATATAATTCAATACAGATCGACAGAGATCTTGATTCTTTATCAACCCGCACTAAGAGTCTAACCGTATCTTATTTTGAATTATTTTGAATTTGAAAAACACAGAGAGATCAAAAGATATGTGGAGCTGGAAAAGTTAAATCCTGAAGGTAGAAGGCTTCAGAAGTTTAATTATAAACCTAGAAATGAAAGAATTCATGTAGAAGAGAAAAGGTCTGAATACAAGCAAGTCCTAGCCAAATACAAAAACAAGAGGGAAGAAGATATATCGGCAATACATCAAGACTTGTGCTAAGGCATATGTACAACAGGGTTACCTTGATGTGGGTACCATGGCAAGTTGGTTTTAAGGGAAACGAAATTGTAGAGCGGCTTGCAAAAGACGGTATAGAGTTATCTTTCATTGGCCCTAAACCTACGGAAAAATCTCAATAGTTGGGAAGCAAAAGGTCAAGGAAGAATAGTGGAATAATCATCCAGACCTATGAGAGATGAAGAGGTTTATTACCTATTTGCGATAGAGGACGAGTTCGGTACTCTATCAAGATCGAACTGAAGACCATCATTGGCTAGAAAAACATTAAGAGTAATCTTCCCCCAGTCGTTTCCTTACTTCAGACAGCTTAAATAAGCCCATCTTTCTGGCCATATTGAATCCTAGAACGTCTTGGGAAAACATCTTTCGTATCAAGGAAGTTATATAATGTTACTATTTTGGTATAACCTATTCCTTTGCAATCGTAATTTAACTGTAGAAAACCATCGCAATTCTTAGATGGTTTTAAATGTACACTGGCTCCTGATTAATCAATCATTAAAAGCCATAATACTTCCTCAGTAAAGACATCCGGCTCGAAGGATCAATGCATTGACCACCTAAACGAAATCAGTCATTCATAATTAACTGGTTATTAATCTTTATGCAAAAGTCCGCTAAAGTGAAGCACAGTTTTCAAGAAAGGTACCTGAAATAAAACAAAAAAAAATCATTCCACGCCTTAAAACATTGCAGGGAAAAAAACTTCACTAAAATTAAATCCAAAATTATGTGTTTGTACCTGTTTCTTTCAATCACCTTTCCTGAAAAGAAATATCGACATATTTTGTGGTTCGAAATAAACAATTATAGCACTTTTTATAATGAAGATAAATTATCCTTGTTAGTGGAGCGAAAATAAATTTGGAAAGGAATCGACTTATAAGAAGTAACTTTCGAAACTCATGAATAATAGATCAAGCCAGAGGATACATATTGAATCTCTGATCAAATTACGTTCATTTCTGGGGATTCAAAATCAGAGAATGTTCTCAATGAAATCCTAAGTCACACCTATAACTAGCGAAGTATAATGTGGTAACACCAAAACGAAAAGATGGAATATCTAACTTATACCGAAAAGCTATGAATGAATGGATCAGCTTATGTCGGCCGGAAGAAGCTGAGTGGAGGGTGTCTCAAAGGCCACACAGCTCACAACGTCAGGTGCCTACCTTACTTTGAATCATGAATGCGGCACTATTGAATTGAATGAAAAGGAGGTGCGATAGTTGCTTGGGATAAGACCTTTCCAATATTTTCTAAATGTACTTCGATAAATTAGGTAAAATCCAGACGCAGAGCTTTTGTTTTCATGACCGTGACCTTTATGGTGGCGCTTAGCCACATGAGAGCTCACAGACTCCTGTCGACGAATCACACAATCACCCCAAATCCGGAGCTCATTCAAAATTTACTGGAAATTGCTCAAAGAAACCATAGGCCCCTTCTGGCTCTGTCTGTATGTGCGTGAGTGTATGAGTGTGTGTGTAAGTCTCGTATCGCAGACCACATTAAAACACAATGAGAACGTTCATCTGCATACACGGAAAGCCTGGCGGCTGAGGAAAAGCACGCATATGCCGGGCGCACACCAGGGGAGGCAAAAGCTCTCGGCAGTACCAAGCAATAATTTATCCCCAAAAAAAAGTTAGAGAAGGACGTCTTGAAAAGACAAAATCAGGCGTACACCAAGGCAGCAAGAGAGGCACAGAAGCCAGGATGGAAGTGGGCCTAATGGGCGCCGGTAGAAGCAACACCGCAATCTCGTACAATTATGACCTCCAAGCGCCATTTACGTCATCAGATTACACTGTGACAAAATATCGCAGTACTCGCATTTGTCGTCTGCGTCAGACCACGTCAGACATTTTGGAGCTCCGTGCTGTTTCTGAAAATTTTGGTTACTCCTGAAGATTCCCTCTGCTGCCCGACTGGCCATCTCCACAGGACATGGATGATGTCTCCAGTAATGTGTGTGAAGGTCACTTCCGCCTGGCATGAAGGGTGAAAACAAAGGATGGGGAACGGAACCAAAATCAACTCGATTCCATTGTGGAAAACATTTACAGATTTCGGGATGTTTTATAAACTGTCCGTGAAAGAGCTGAAACGTAGGTGAGCCCGTTGGTGAAGCAACTATCGCCCCACCGGCTAAAGAACTTTTCTGATTGATTTCTCGGAAATAGATTTTTTATTGTAAGCGTTCAAGCCATTTTGGGAAAATTAGTGTTCGCAACAGGTGGCGGGCTGAATTATGGGGCGCTGTAGTAATATCAATGGATATCAAAAGGGTCATGGAAAGGCGTCGATTGAATTTGAACCCAGAGTTAATGAGAAAAAGATCCTTTGGCCTTTGTGTATCGGACATTAAGTCGCCTGGACGCAGACGGCATCATTACCACTGTTGAGTTAAGAATTCCTGGAATCTATTTATAAAGCTTATTACAGGCCTTGAATAAAATATGAATGTACAGTTATAAGAGGTTCACCGGTTCACCGATTCACCCCCTTTCTTATGAATAAAATATGATGGTAATAGTTGCAAGGTGTGCTACAGAAGGGATGAATTGGATTTTGGTCCGTAGCAAATTTCTCCGCACATTCTGAAAAACAAATCCACCTCCTAAATAAAGTGGAAGGTAGAGGTATCAATTCCAGTGGGTACTGAAGTGTATTTATATTCCTTTCAATGACAACATGCAGTGGAGTTCACGTAAAGGGCTTGGAAAATTTATGATAATTCTTCCCTTTCTCTTATTGTAGGAAATTAGTAGATTTTATGGACATAATCACATAATCATAAGAAAGTGATTCAAGCGAGCCTCATGTCCTGTACAGAACCAACGCAGACAATTTGAGGCACAGGAATACCTCAGCCACGCATAGCCCTAAGCCTCCTTCCAAGAGGATCTCCTATAGGCTTCACCCTCATTAGAGGCGAAAATTCATGGCAGAATCGCCATAAGAGTTGCCCTCAATAATCCCAAGATCAACTCAACCGACCCTGGTGTCTTCCAGCCTGCGGACGCTCGAAGAACTCATAATCAAAAAAAGGAATTGTGATGAAAAATAGTAGGATCGAGAGGATAGAAAGGAAATTGAAATGAAAGGAGGGAAGACGATATTCTGGATAAACGGGAAGCTTCGATAGCGGGGCTAGACTTCACCTCTTTTCGATGTTAAGGTGAGGAGAAGCACAGTGTCAGTCATTCTCCTTAGACGGTATCCAAACGTTTTGGAACAATCTGTCGGCTATGCGTCTGTGGATGCAAGGGTATGACCCTCGCCTGAACTAAATGAGCTGAAACATTAAAATGCTGCAGATGAGCCAATATTCACATCGACAAAAATATAAACCCAAAAATTTAGCCTACCTAGTTCGATACAGATTTTTGGAAGTTCCCTTTCTGATCGCTCTATCCCAGTTACTTTGAACGGTGTTATTTCTAACATTTGTAATGTTAATGCCAATGTATCACAAGGCTCTATATTATTACCCAATCTTTTTTTACTCTTCAGTAATTATCTTTTATCTTTTACCTCTAATCAAATTCAAAATTTTTTCTCCTGATTTTACGAAGTTATTTGTATTAGTTGTTGAATTCCGCGGGAAATTCGACTGCTAATAATTG
>QYTT01087531.1:0-14698 GCA_006980735.1 Dasypogon diadema | reverse complement strand
GAGTTGGCTCAGGACCCAAGGTCTCAGTCTCCCAAGGCGTTCAAGAGGGAGCATAAGATCGTCGTAATCAAACTCGGCATCAAAGGAGCAACACATCTTCTGAAGGCCTAACATATCAGAGTTGGATGTGTGAGCTGCTGAGTCGTAGAGTGGACGTCCCAACATGTCTCCGGTGTCTCTGCTGCGAACATTTAACTGGTGTATATACCGGCCAGGCAGGAGTCATTTCCTTTGTTAATAGTTCCTAATAATTTTTTACTAGTAATTCTTAAAGACACTCACCTCGTTTGTTGACGTTACTCCTACCTTATATCGTACATTCGTACGATGTGCTCTTGTACCACATACAGTTATTTTTGTTTTTTGTTTTTTTTCTGTTTTTTGTTTTTTTTCTGTCTACAGTACCCACTTTATTTCATCAGGATGAGCTTGTTAGGAGGAGCTGTGGCAAAGTTCCGAGTTATAAGTTCGGGAATAGGAAAGTAGTTAATTTTGGAATTAAGATTAAGAACACACGATTCTGCATAGAAGCTACAATAACCATTTTCATATACAACCTCCTGCTAAGTACAGCCGAAGCTCCTTTTGCAGGATGGAGTTTTGTTTGAGTAAATCTGCTGCAGCTTTTGGCTGTAATCTATCTAGATTCTATTTTAATCCTTATTACAATATTTTTCATTCAAAGAATAGTAGTAGCACTCTTTCTTTGAGATTATCACAAGGAATTTCGCATGCTTTACATCACTTTCTATCCAAAACGCAAAGAACAAACTCTATTTGTGGTTATCGAAGTACAATTGTTCCCATTTTTATTGAAATCTCCCGCCTTTATCAGTATTACCAAAATTTTTATCTGACATTGATAATGTAAGCAGCGTATATAAAATATACGAGACCAAAAATATTGATCAGTTTTTTTCTGTGACTCGGGTGCTGTTGAAGTTCGACATGGGGAAGCACCTTTTGCTTTTCGTATTTTTTAGTTTTATAGTACTTAATTTAAATGCTGCCCAGGGATTAAAGTGTTTACAGTGTGATAGTGACAAAATCGGAAAATGTGCAACGCATCCTCATGAAATTGAGGTTACAGAATGTTTAGAAGATAAAGATAGATGTATTGTTGAAGTTGGTGAGTTTTATTTCAATCTTCGCAGAAAATTTTACGAAATTAGCAATTATCGCTGGAATTACGATATATCGAGTATTTTCGAGTTTGTTTTAAGGCAGTAAAAATCAGTGTCACTGCCAAGAATCAGAATATTGAAGAAATAATCCAAATTTCATTAAGGAGGTTCGAAGATCCATAACTCCTTACGTTTCAAGTACTAACCTCACATCATTCGAGGCAGTAGTGAAAAAGAATTCTAGAGGTTACTTCTGTTGAATTTGTATGGAAATTATCCTTCTTCGCCAATCAGCAATTTGTAGTGTCTTAAAATACTTGCGTCCTCATATTTTCATATTTAACAAGTACTCAGCAATATACTCAATTTTGATCTTCTGGATAGTAAACGTGATACTAACCGAGCCAAAGGCTAAAGTTGGTGGTGCGTTGTTATGGTGGAACAGGACTTTTTCCTTTGTGAAATGGGGCCGTGTCTCATTCAATTTGTCATCGAATCGATCCAATAATTTACTGCCGCGTGATCCTCCTTACTTTCTCCAACAAATCTATGTGGATTATTCTTTTCGAATCTCAAAAATTCGTGGCTATCACCTTTCCGGCCGATGGGATCATCTTTGTCTCCTTGGGAGCAGATACACCTGGAAAAGTCCATTGTTGTCTCTGGCGTATAATAATGGTTCCAGATTTCATCAACCGTGAGAACTTGATGCAAAAACTCTTGCGGATTTCACGTAATGAAACGAACGAAGAGATGTTCGTCTAGGTTTGATTTCATTCAACCCATATCTCACGGTTGTTATAGCTGGTGAAGGGTCCTTATCAGACAGCAGTTAATGTCACTTTTATTTCTTCGCACGTTCTTCTATCCAAAAATAAAAACCGAATTACGGATCGATATTTCTCTTTTTCTATTTTATCGAATAACACCAAACACGTTTAATCCTAATGGTTTCCGATTCAAAACTCACCTATGAATCAGTCTGAAATTTTATATGGTATCGTTTGATGTATGGCAATACGCGATGGTAATGCCAACTTTCCTCAGCAACGCCATCTGTCTTCTAACATGGGTACTTACTAATCCACACTCGTAGACTGTTTTACATGTTACTGTCACGATTTAGAGTTACACGTTTATACCTGATAGTTATGTAGGTTACGTGGCAGTTAACGTGTTGATATGATACGTTGTCTGCATGTTAAAGATTCTGGTACCACCTCTCGTCCCAGGGGCATTTATTCCATTCTCTATTATGACTATTTATGGTGCAGGATTTTTCACTCCTCTGGAGAGTTTTGAACGCTGCCATTAACTGACATGAGGCGCACATTTTTCAAGCCAAGCATTTCCCTACCACTCAAGGTATGATAAGGGTATATCTTATCGAGCTTCCTAGTATCAAAGTATGATAGTTTCCTGGAAGATAACTTTAAACGTTATCATGTTTTTACATAATTGCCGAGATATTTTATGGACATTCGAAATTCCTCTCTTTGGCTTTAAAATATTATCCGAGAGAATTCCACCCACTTAGGATCACTTTTTCACATGCCCTTCTCTGTCAGCAATTCATAATCTTGATGTGTTATTATGATGTCAACAGAGTAATACTCTTAGTAACTTCTTACTGTAAGCAGAAGCATCCTCTCACAGAGGGATCATCTGACGTCCCTTTCACGAATAAGTCTACAATGGGGTCAGAAGAATACCAAGGATCATCTACTAAATTTTATTTATGTGCCTACCACCAGAGCCTGAAATGCAATATTTTTCAATAAACTGGAAAAAAAAACTTACCTAATTGATGCCTACACTCTATACAATATTTTGTTTTAAGTAGTTTTCAATGTTTTTTGTGTTGTTCTCAGAAGGAAGGGCGAAGAGATACACAAAAAGTACGAAAATGTGAATGAATCCAAAACTCTGCAACTATTAAAAGACTTTTAGTAACATCATTCCAACCACACAATCAATTCGAAAACCATTTCAATCCTTTTTTTCCTCTTTTTATTGCAGTTGGTAAAAACACAATACGCAGATGTGGAACAAAAGACGAATGCGAAGGGAAAAAAGACACTTGCAAAGTTTGTGAAAATGACAAAGATTGTGGCGGCATCTATCCAGAAAAAAGACCTCGATGTGTTCAATGTAAAGGAAAAGATTGTGTGAACGATAAAAAAATCCCTATACCTGTGCCGTGTGTTAATTATGATCAAAAAGACAAGTGCTATGTAATCAGAAAAGATGAAAATAATGCAGAACGCGGATGTATGTCCGATAAGTCCAAAAAATTATGCGATGATAACCAGGGAATTTGTAAGGTATGTCCAGAAAATGAAGGACAGTCTGTTGAGGGGTGCAATAACAACAGCAACCATACAGTGAATTGTTACAAATGTTCTGGAAAAGATTGTCAACGACCTGCAAAAATCGAACCTAATTGCAAAATAGATGCAAAAACAGAACAATGTGAAGTTTTGTATGGTCGTGATGCATGTTATACCTTGAGGAAGGGAAATGAGGTGACACGAGGATGTTTGAATTCCCTGCCCACATCCACATCCGGTGGTGATATTGACAAGTGTTCTGGTGATAAATGCAATTCTGCGTGTATTGCTGACTTAAAATGTCCACAGTGCAAAAGTGTTGAAGATCCAAAATGCTCAACGGAAGCGTCTCCAAAGGAGTGTTCATCTTTTACATCAGCTTGTCATTGGTGCGAAGATTCAAGTAAGTAAGAAATAACTCAGTTAAAAAGGTTTTATTCTTTAAATCTTCATTTTATGATGCATGTATCCTAGGTTCCTTGAGTTTAGGCAAAACAAAAAAAAACTCAAGAGCTCTAAGATCTACATTTAAAATTTTTAAACCTTCAAATGTTTCTCGCTTGATACTAACTGTAGAATTATTTCAGAGGGGAATACATATCGTGGATGCGGAAATGGAGAAAAGGATTGGATATGTCACTATGGATACAGCGTCACTAAACCAGCCAGAAAACCAAAACGCAATTGCTTCACATGTGATGCAAACGACCCTAACTGTGCCACATTAAAAACTGCCCTAACTTCAAAGGAATGCAACAAGGAAGATGATGAATGCGTCGTTTTCATCAAGGACAAAAAGACTGTTCGAGGTTGCTTGAGTGAACTTTTTGCCGACAAAACTAAGTGCAAAAGTGAAGAAAATTGCAAAGTCTGTACTGGACACAATTGCAACGGAGGTGTCTACCCAGAAGACAGAGCCCAATGTGTCCATTGTACAGGAAAGGACTGTGTGACGGATGAAAATGTACCTAATCCGTTACCATGTGTTAATTATGAGAAGGACGACAAGTGCTATGTGGTCGTAGCAAACGATAAAAATAATGCAGAACGTGGATGTATGTCCGATACGTCCAAAACATTGTGCGATGCCGACAAAAAAATTTGCAAAGAATGCCAATCCAATACAGAAAATACTAGGGGTTGCAATGCGGACAGCAATGAAGTTGTCAATTGTTTCAAGTGTTCCGGAAAAGAGTGTCAACGACCTGATTCAGAAGTGAAACCTGGCTGCAAAATAGACACAAAAACGAAAACAGAACAATGTGAAGTTTTGTATGGTCGGGAAGCATGTTATACCTTGAGGAAGGGAAATGAGGTGACACGAGGATGTTTGAATTCCCTGCCCTCATCCACATCCGGTGGTGATATCGACAAGTGTTCTGGTGATAAATGCAATTCTGCGTGTATTGCTGACTTAAAATGTCCACAGTGCAAAAGTGTTGAAGATCCAAAATGCTCAACGGAAGCATCTCCAAAGGAGTGTTCATCTTTTACATCAGCTTGTCATTGGTGCGAAGATTCAAGTAAGTAAGAAATAACTCAGTTAAAAAGGTTTTATTATTTAAATCTTCATTTTGGTTACTATCAAAATGCACTCCCCATCCTATGATAATCTTCTTCTTTTCACATCACTTTTGTAAGCTCCTTTGACTTCATCAAACCGCCATACGCGAGCTTTCACATATTTTCTAGGATCTTCCAGATTAACCTCTGATACACTATGGCTTTTCAATTTCACATAAACAAAACACCTAAAACTGGATTTTTTTAGATTTCTAGGCCTGAAACTGTCTCATAAAACACGGTTCATCAATTGCTTGTAGCCATTACCTCTATCTGGATCTCCTCCATGAATATGGGACAGCACTCTTTGTTTCAGTATTGCTAGTGCTAATTTGGAAATCTAACAGTAATAGCGCCGCCAGTCAGACGAAAGTCTTCCTACCCTGGGTATTTTGCATTTGTGTATAAAAAAAATTGAATGCACACAGGATACAAAATATTTTAAAGCACATTAATCTAAATATAAATTTCCTTCTAACAGGCACCACGATTTTCTGCTTGGAACTAGGTTAAATCACCCTGCACTATATGTTCATCATGTCTTTGAATATTACTGTTAACCTCTTCCAACCTTTTCATTCTATCCTTTATAGACATCATTCTCCTTTTTCGCGGGCGCATGCAAACATTTCACGACAGGGTGTTTACAAGCAAATCATTCTTCAAATGGAATCCATCATAGATACTAAGCTCGGTTCTTCGCTTAAACAACTCCAACGCTCTCTTATTTGTTATTACATATATCTCTGTGCGACTATAATCAAGGCCCGCTCCATTTCCGCACATGGGAGGTGTTAGGAGGACCACGGTATATAAAAACCACTGGACCCCATGGTATCTCGCCAATCTCTGAGTAAATTATTTCACGTATCCTATGCAAAAGGTATTTTTTCATCTTTGTGAAAACTTTTCCATGTACAGACAATTCCTAAAAGGGATGGTTTAGCGATACCTCTAATTATAGGCCAATAGCAATTACTTCTATTCCGGCTAAAGTTTTTGAGAAACTTATAGATGCTCATTTATAAAGTACCTCGGAACCAGTCACCTAATTCACGATTTCCAATATGATTTTCGTGCCGGGCGCTCGACTGGTGACTTGATGACATTACTTATCGAACGCTTGCATCGATGCCTCCATAATTTCGGGGAATCGGTGGTGGTTACGCTCAACGTCTCAAAGGCCCTTGACAGGGTCTGACACTCTGCTTTTTTAGCCAGACTTCCAGCATTTGAACTGAACCAATCTCTTCTCACTTGGATTGGAAGTTTTCTTTCTGGCCGTCCCATCTGCAGAAGTTGGATAAGGGTATTATTTCCAACTCTTATAATGTCAATGCCGGCGTACCGCAATGTTCTGAACTGTCTTACCCTCTTTTCTTAGTTTTCATCAATGCAACAGACTGTCATCTTCTTTTTCTTCCAGAGGCCGCAATTCTTCTAGCTTCGAAGCCACTATGATGTTGCACGCATTGTGGCTTACTTGCAACATTTGTTAAGTTAAAATTTTCCAATCTCCTCTTCCCTAAAATTCCACTCCACCTAATCTGTGATGCATGTATCATAGCTTCCTTAAGTTTAGGTAAAACGAAAAAAACTCAAGAGCTCTAAGATCTACATTTAAAAATTTTAAAACCTTCAAATGTTTCTCGCTTGATACTAACTGTAGAATTATTTCAGAGGGGAATACATATCGTGGATGCGGAAATGGAGAAAAGGATTGGATATGCCACTATGGATATAGCGTCACTAAACCAGCCAGAAAACCAAAACGCAATTGCTTCACATGTGATGCAAACGACCCTAACTGTGCCACATTAAAAACTGCCCTAACTTCAAAGGAATGCAACAAGGAAGATGACGAATGCGTCGTTTTCATCAAGGACAAAAAGACTGTTCGAGGTTGCTTGAGTGAACTTTTCGCCGACAAAACTAAGTGCAAAAGTGAAGAAAACTGCAAAAGTTGCAGTGGACATAACTGCAACGGAGGCGTCTATCCAGAAGACAGAAAACAATGCTTCCAGTGCTCGGAAACTGCAGACTGTAAGAATCTGCCAGAAGATAAGATAAAGCCGAGCCCTTGTGCACTCTTCATCCCAGATGACAAATGCTACAGCTATACAAAGGACGGCGACATGATCCGTGGTTGTTGGTCTGACACCGATAAAGTTTGCGAAGAGGAAGATAAGAAATGTGTGAAATGCGACAGCAGTAACTGCAACAAAGTACCTTTCGTCAGGGATCCTGTCCTTAAGTGCATGAAATGCGATAGTAAGCCAGAATGTGCCTGGGCTCTGCGCAAGGATTCGGAAGAAGGATGCAAGGAGAAGGTTCAATACTGGGAAAAGGAAACATGTTTCACTTATAAACATAACGACACCGTTGTTACTCGAGGTTGTACACTTGATTCCGATATTTGTGGCAACGACGAAAAGTGTGAGGAGTGTGAAAACGACGGCTGTAATCAGGCAAACATAGTCCCATTCATGTGCTACCATTGCAGCAGTAACAAAACTGGTGAGGAAAAGTGTGCTGATACCGCAGAAGGTCTAAAGCCGAGTAAATGCCCTAATGTCGAGGACATGGACTACAAAAGCAGAGGATGTTACACCAGACGAGATGGTAAGACCTTTGGTAAAGTTTTTCTGCACTCTATTAATTATTCTCGCTTTTCAGGTAAACTAGTTATTCGAGGCTGCTTAAATGAATTAGGGACGGAGTTACAGTCGAAATGCATGGAACCAAACTCCACAGTGTGTCACCACTGCTTGGAGACAGAATGTAATAACAAAAAGGCACCAAACAGCTCTTCCACCAATAAGCTGTCTTTGCTGGTCTTATTCCTAGCAATTCTAATCACACGCTTTAAGTAGGTTGTTTTATAGATAAGTTCCTAATTGAAATTTCTTCAATAAATAATTTAGAATAAAAACGGACCTTTCAACGATTTAATATTTTTAATATTTTCAACTCGGCGTAACCTTAACATGAAAAACCGTATCTAGGCCGAGACAACTCTCTTATTGAGCTCTGAATTGTTCTTGTTACAAGAAATGCCTTACAGAGAAATAAAACTACCACCAAGGAACCCATGAACATTGTTTGTTGAAACCTCTAAAAATTGCCATTTGACTTAATTATTTATATAATGATATCTAATCCTAATTTATCTTAATTCCAAAATGTGAAAGATTTGAGGAAAGCACAATTTCACGCTGGTGGCCGAGCGAGCTGAGGCACAGGTCTGCAGATTTCCTCCCCTGTTGGCGTGGGTTCAAATCCCGCACAGGGCATGGCGTTTTATCTGGGTCACTGGTACCTGAGGCAATTCTACTGACAAAAATTGTACTTGCGAACCCATCACTGGGATGTTGCACAGTAATAACTTCATGCCAAAAATTGTGGCTTACTTGCAACATTTATCAGGTTGAAAAATTCCCACTCTTCTCCTCCCTAATTTCCTTCCGCTTAAACTGTACTGTGTACATCATAGGGTTGTCTCCTGAGCGTAGGCAATACCTTAAAAAAAATGCCGACAAGAATTTAGACAAATACAATATTTGCTGCCAAAGATAAAAGTACCAAAGGTAATTGGAACCTCCAACAACGGCCCAAAATTTTGAATTTACAGTCGCCAAAGTTAAAAACAGCCCGAACGCACAACAAATTTAGTATGAAGAAATATAGTCCTGCAGCACCAATCCATAGGCTTGCGGACAAGTGCAAGATGATCTTGGCATCACTCCAGCTATACTAGTCCAGCAAAGTTCAAGACATGCCTGGACAACTCTACTTGTGAAGGGGGCAGTTCCTTGAGTATTTTGCTAAAATATTTGCAATTTTGTTAAAAAGCGATCACATTTGGTAACCCCATTTTAACTGCCCGTCTGTTGGCATTTCTTTTAGAAGAGGTGGAGCTGCGGCAAGATCCTGTTATTATTCTCAAGCTCTGCTAAAGGGTGCTGGCGGACTTTACATTACTCTTTTTGTATTGGGACCTCCCCAGAAGTGCCGTTAGCCTCGCACAAGGAACCCACCGAAACTCCTCAGTCATCTCAAAGCGGCTGCCTAATAAATAAATAAATAAACCTTCAAAGAATTAGACACTCTTTTGTTCTGAAGCTTAACAGGTGGAGGCACTTCCTTCTGAAAAGTCTTTGATATTGGTTCTCTCTTCACTAACTGCCTCTAGGCGTTTTATTGCAGGCCCCATACCCCTGGGGCATTCTAAAAGAGGAAACGTAACTCCGGGCGGGGCCACTACATCAAGAACTCCTGCCGCAGCAGAGGTTTCCTTTATAGCAGACTCAGCTCCTTTCCTGAGCCTTTTAGGGCACTCCTCAACAAAGTGCCCAACCTGATTTGCAGGTGTTACACTTCGTCTTGGTCTCCACCTCAATCCAGTGCCTTGACTCCAATATATTTAAATTTTTATTTATTTATTCTATAGGGCTTTTGCCCTATAGAAGTTCACACCACTTCTTTAAAATGATCAGAGTTCCTCGGCTTGTACTAAAAGTAGAGCTGCCAAAACCCTCGTCCCCAGCACGAAGAGGAACATCATGGAGCTTCCCGTAGATCGTCTGGAACATCTTCAGAAAGGGGATCACATTCTCGCCCGCATGGGCACATATTTCGCAATGGGATATCAGCCGCTTCCTTTTTATTGACTTTTTTGTGGGCTCTACCACTGGAGGAACATCGTTGCTTAGATCATTGGTTTTTTTTTGATTTGGTGGGGGGGGGGGGGGGGGGGGAGTTCGCCGATTCCTCTAAGAGTCTAAGTCATAAGTACTGGCACTCATTTCGATGGACCGTGTTGTAATCGAGGACACGGGGAATGCAGAGGCCTCCGAAGCAAGAGAAAATGTACCATATACCACCCAGGGTTACTGATGTCGATCTGGCGGAACCTTTGGCACGCCGCCGTGACCTTAGCGCTATAGCGCTCTCCTCAAACTGTTCGAAAACAGTAAACGAAATATGGAAAAAAACGTCGTCGCCGTCGTCGCACGCCAAGAAGAGACGCAAGTCGTAATCGTACGCCCGCACAAGAGGTCTTATCTCCATTCATTCAGGAGTGGAGGAAAATTGATGGGCAATCTTCACGCTTCATCATTAGATATAAAAAGAAACAAAATCTTGGAGTCATAGAAAAAGTCCAGAACTGGAACATATATCTTTTAAAAGTAGTAGTGCTTTCGGACTAATGCAATAGTGATCTAGATCCCCTCATATTCTTTCTTAGAACACTATTCACTCATAGAATAGCAACAAGAGTCTTTTTTTGAGATCATCATGGCGGGCAATTTGGCTTGGCTTCTTAAAACAACCGGCATAAAATCACTTTTGTACCCAACTTCCTATCTAGTACTTAATGAATAATCTTTATCTAATACTATCAAGGTACAGTTGTTCCGTTTTTTGCTGAAATCTCCCAGTTCTATCAGTATTATCGGAACTTTTATCTGGCATTGATAAATGTTAGCGGAATATATAAAATAATTGAGACTGCAAAATTGATTAGTTTCTTTCGGTGACTCCGCTTCTGTTGAAGTTCAACATGGGGAAGTATCTTTTATTTCTCGTAATTTTTAGTGTTATAGTGCTTAAATTAAGTGCCGCCCAAGGATTAAAGTGCAAACAGTGTAATAGTAACGAAAACGAGAAATGTGCAACAGATCCTCTTGAAATTCTGGCTACAGAATGTCCAGGAGTTGAGGATAAATGCATTGTTGAAATTGGTGAGTTTTATATTATTCTTCCCAGAGGATTTCAAGGAATAAATTAACTAACGCTAGAATTACGATATATATGGAGTACATATTTCAATGCCGAAAGGGACTATACTGCAAAGAAATTAACAGAAAATTGGATATATTCTTCCGGTTAAAGTGATGAGACTGTTACTTAAAAATCAGTGCTACTCCCAAAATTTCGTACAGTGAAGTGATAATCTAATTTTATTAAGGAGATTCGAATATTAACGGCAACAAAAGAAACATTCAATTAAAGAGAAAACTCCTACTGTCGATGAATGACTACTACAACCCTCGAAGAATTTTAACTGTCTCAACAACTCGAACCTTCTAAACATTTCAGTTTCAACAACGTGTAGTATCTTAAGATACCTTTCAACAGCATTCAGTCTTAACGCACGAGGTCTTCTGCTTTTCTTGGAATCTTTCGCCTTCGAGAGCTGCTTTTAGCGTTATCACCAGAGCTGGGTCCTAAACAATTCAAATTTCGTCTATATCCTCCAGCAATATTCTGGACGTTGCAGTAAATGAAATGCAGAACTCAGAAATATTACTGATGTACTCAATATATGCTCTCCTTTCATCGCCTGGATTGTAGACAAGATCCCAATCCAGGAAAGGACTCTGTTTTCCCGGGCGAGGACGGGTCCCACGAGCTTTAACAACAAAGTTTTACCTGGTTACATATTCTGAAAAAATGCTTAGTTACTTTGTATTTTTGTCAGTGATTTGGAGACCCATCGGGTAAATAGAATCATCCAACTTTTTTATTATGTCTATGACATCAAATGGTGCTATACCAACCGGATCTACATCTGGTAAGAGTTCGCGGAAAGGAGCGTTAACAAAAAAAAAAGTGATTCGAGTTAGAGTCACCATGTTGGAGAAGTTCTTTTTAACTAATCCTGACGTGGTCAAGTTGGGTGAATCCCCCTCGCGGATTAGTTGCCATTTCTATCCAGTCTGCTTAACATGTTGATTGCCACGTTTTAGTTAGCTTCATATTAATAGCTGATAGTTAGATAGCAGGGCTTTCCACTTCTTTTCACAGTATTCTTACACGAAGAGATACTGTCTTTTTTTTTGGAGCCGACATTGGGCGCCGCCTGTAATCACAGAAATCAAAAAATATTCGTAACAATTTATGATTCAACAATTTGATAACAGCAGATATGATCGTAAAATATTATCATCATAAATGAACTTTTTTAAAGATAATTCTATTTAAAAAAAAAAAAAAAACTGATACGTTTTATATCTGTTTTTAACTTAATTGGTCTTTTTTTTTAAATCCACTCATGCTTTCGCACACCCACGGCGTTTTATTGAGTTTTTATCTGGGATATCGGATTAGTCACTTTTTAAAGTATCACACATCAAATAATCACTTTTAATGATTCTTAGTTCAAGTCTTTGCAATGTATCTGTATAAATGTTGTAATATCTCTTAACCGTCAACACTGTGACTGGTCATGTTGTTACTTTAGAAGTAACAGCCCGAAGCGAACTCTACCAAATACACGATCTTCAAATGCGTCAACATTTTCTGTGTTGTCAAGGCGTGATAAGGCTAGCAGCAAGGGGATTCCCTGTAAACAAAAAAAAAACTCTATAGACGTTGAAATACCAAATTTGCAAGCTCCATATATACATGTTGGTATCCAGCTTACTCTCTGACCGGTATACAAACAGCGAAAATCACAGACAAATTTTTCAAATCCTCATGTGCATGACGGCGTACTTTAAGGGTCAATACTAGAGCCAGTCTTTTTCAACCTTTAAACAATTCAACCCGTTGATGTACACAGCACAGCTTAGGTGGAGGGAAATATTTTAGGGATGAGGAGATTTGGAAAATTTAACCTAACAAATGTTTTAAGTAAGCGACAATTTTTGGCACGAGTGCATTACTCTCGATGTTATAATTGCCCATAAATATACTATTTCTGAGAATTCGCAATAAGCTTGTGAGAGCACTTCCTCTCCCTCATTTCATTTACGGTAATTTAATACGTAGGCAGACTAAAATGTTCCCGAAAAATGGTTATTATTTGTAAATATGACGCTATATTGATAATTAATTAATACTCCTATTTGTTTTATCTGGTATTCATAACCTTGTTCTAATATCGTAGAAGTGGTATTACGCCAATTCAAAATAAGATCGCAACACAATGGGGTTCAGAAATTTGAATCCAGAAGAGGTCCGAAAATCGTCTACTCAAGCTATTACTAGTTTCTGAAGTGCAATATTATATATAATAATAAATTGGAAAATACTTAATTTACTCCTACACAATATTTGTTTTCTGTAGTATTTTGATGTTTTGTGTGTTGTTTAGTTCGCCTGCCAAAAGAAGTCAATGGTGGTAAACTCGTGGTATACGCCAGAAATGTGAAAACATGAATGAATCTAAACTATATATCTATATACCTATGAACCTAACGGACTTTCAGTAATATCATTCCCATCACACAATCAATTCTAAAACGATTTAAATTTGTTTTCCTTTTTCATTGCAGATGGTATTAACACAATACGTAGATGTGGAAAAGAGGAGGAATGCATAGGAAAAGAAAATTGTAAAGCATGTAAAACAGCCGAAGATTGTGGCAATATCTACCCAGAAGATAGATTCGAATGTATTCAGTGTATAGGAGAGGACTGTGTGGACGATAAAAGCCTTCCTTATCCATCGCCCTGTGTTAATTATAATAAAAACGACAATTGTTATGTGGTCATAACAAAAGATAAGAATAATGCACAACGTGGATGTATGTCCGATACATTTAAACAGTTGTGCAATTATAACTATAAAATTTGCAAACAATGCTCTGAAAATGGTTGTAATAGCGATAGCAAGGATTTTGATTCAGGTAAATGACGAATTGTTTGTTACTGTTCATTTAAAAAAGCTTTATTTGTTGGATTTTAATTCTATCGGAAAACAGTGATAACCCTTCATTCCATTATTATTATTAGATTGAAAACCGTAAAATATCGGCTTAGAAAATATAAAATTAAAGGCGGTTTTTAGTAGTAAATATTGTCTAAATTAAAATAATTTAAAATAATTACCATCGCTGTTTCAAACTAGGAATTTTATTGTAATACAAGTCCTGTGGTTGCTGTTTCAAAAATCCTTGGAAATCTTTTTTGAGACCACTGTCATACTTTTGTTTTTCTGGAAGATGTCCAGTATCTTAAAATAGTGTGATATGATGGATCTCGTAATCTAATTCGTTCAATTTCCCACCGCTATGCATTTTACAATTTCTGGAATGTTTGTATCAATTCAGCAATGTAAGTTTCTGTCGTAATGGTTTCTCTTCACGAAAAAAATTTCAGTGAATTATTCCAGCTACCAGCCACAAAACTATCAAAACAATCTTTAACGGATGAATAAGCGCTTTAGGCACCTGCATCGGTAGATTATTTCAAGTTGTTCAAGTGTTCAAGTGCTTTTCTCAGTGAATTTCACTTGAAAATTTAATAGAATAAAATAATGACTTCCGAAAATTGTTGAAAGCACTTTCACGTTATCACAACTGGGAAGTAAGTAGCCGTTTTGATATAATAAGGTTACGAAAGAATAAAATCACTTTATAATTTGTATAACAATTCAAACTGTCTCCGAGGAACAAGCTTACGTAAAACTAAAAGCGTATCGTCCTACTGCCTTATAGGAAACATTAAGAATGCGCAAGGAAATTGAATCGAACCTGTACAAAATTTACCAAAAATAAATAAGAACAGAAATAATTAACCACCTAACATGCATAATCCTTCAGTTTACCGAAATATAAATTGTGAAATGGTACCTAATAGTCGAAGAATTCCATAAACTTTTCCAATGACTTTATTTTTATGATCGGATCGGTTTTATCTGTACTAGGAGATCCCTGTGCAATTGCACAAATT
>QYTT01087530.1:6546-19247 GCA_006980735.1 Dasypogon diadema | reverse complement strand
GGATTCTCCTGTGTCCAGAGATGCATATGTGTATTATGGAAATTAACAACTCTGTCCATTGTGAAGATAGATTCATCGGTCCAAAGGAAGAAATATTATTTGATATAAAAGAAATTTGCGACCAGGAAAAAATTTTACTTCCGTACTGCAAAAACACGTCAGCTGCTATAAAACTTGTTGTGTTGCTAATATTCTAACCAAAAAGGAAAAAGGAGTTTCGGAACCTTTATTTATTTAAGGTAGTTTTTATTGCCATTCCTTTTTTATGGAGGGCCCGGAACCGTTTACCAGATTACTTCGGGCTGGACCTCTTATTTTAGCTGCCTTCTGAAGCACCTCTCGTGGTCTTTGCGTTCTTTATGCATCCTCACGAATCCTGCAACGAGCTCCCAGTGGCTTTTGCTCTCCAACATAAGCTCTACGATGCTATCCGATATTAACAGCATCAGCTCCGACTCTACGAATGCCCTCCCGTCTGCCCATCGGCTACAGATAAAGAGCGTATGCTCAGCATCATCTCTATTATCTCTGAAAGTCAGCCTTACAAACCTTGTGGAGGTAATACCAAAAACACCATGTTCGCTCAGGAACATGTTATGTAGTAGTTCACATCGTCATGTTTTCCATCAATCCATAATTCCATTCGTGGAAGCAGTCTATCAGTCCACCGCCCGCTTCCCTCGTCATCCTGTCACTTACTCAAGGTGTGGAATATTTACTCCTTTCTGCCCTTCTTTCGCCCAGCGGTCTCGACTTTTTTCATGTAAATGGTGATCCTACAACAACATGTGGATCAAGCCGGATGTGACAATTCTTTTATTACTGAATCTTCACATATAGATCCTTTTTAAGTAATATTTCAAATAAAATTAGGTCTGCCATCATTTTCACAATTCACATCTTGGTGGACCAAAATGTGTTCATACGATGGTAAATGATTTGAAAACATAACAAAAGAGCTTACAAAAGATTGAAATAAAGAATCCCACCTCCTCTCCCCATTCCCTCCACATGCATTTCGACCAAAAGTCACACTATCTAAATCCATACTTCCTGAACATGAATCCCTCATCTCAAAGCGTAACATTTTCTATAAGGACAGTACTCTTCAAAACAATCCTTGTATAAATCCTTTCATAATTCAAGTTTAATAAATGTTTGAAAGAATTGGCAAAATAGCCACTGACCGTAAAATACCCCTCAAATCATTGAATCTACTATGAGTTGGATAACAAGGCAATTTTGCATTAACTTCGATGATCCCTAGTAAACACTTCGTTAAGTTACGACCTCGTTTTAATACAATTCCTTGTATAGAAGACGATATTGAACCAGCTTTGTTTCCTCTCAGAGGAAGGTACTATTAATCTCTCTTGGTAGGATATTTGTTTTCCCGAGATATTCACACAACAACGAAAATCAGCACTTTCAGTAGAATTTATGATTTTTATGGCTTTGTTTGGCAGATAAACTTAATGGAAGAAGAACTTATCTGATGGAGACCCTCTTTGTAGATGCCCAAAGTATTGGTGGCTTCTGCCTGGATCTCAAATGGACGAATCCTTTTCAGGTCCTCTCCAGATTTGAATTTTATTATGCACGTTTAAGTATTTAATTAAATGGATTTAAGCGATTTAGGGCATCATGATGCAATTATTGTTGGGGAAGGTTGTAATTTATTTATGGTTTTCTTTTGTTTGTATTCTTATGGAATTTTCTTTAGCAAGCATTTAATTTTCCAACATCGTAATCAAAAATCGAGTGATTTTTTGTTACTTGAAAAAATAAATTTAAAGGTAGAAATGTTCAGAGTGGGTGAGTAGACTATTCAGAGGGTTTTGAAAATCCAATTAGTAAACAGGACATTTTAAATTTTCGCAATTATTTCTTGAATAATATAATGAAATGCTTTGGTCTATAGAATTTAGATTTAATCAGTTTACTGGTCAGTCCATAGACTGGCAGCTGGCAGCCCCAAGATAGTTTCTGTCGCAACTGTGGACGTGTAATCCCTATGTATACCGTATAGTTTGTATTTAACATGGTTTGAGTACGCGTCTAATGCCATATCGTAGAGAACACTAGTAGGTTTGAAAGGAGTGTTTGCTTATTCCTCTACTCCTCTTCTTTTAGGAGCTACTAATTTCTAAAGTCAAAATATTGGCATTTTCTATCCTTTTTTTAAATAAGTACACAAATTTCTCAAGATGTATTTAACATGCACTTTTCAGACATAATTTGGAATTTCCATAGGCATCGCTTTAATTTGATATCGAGCATGTATCTACCTATCCCTTTTCATTTTCGAGATAACCCGTCCCGAAGTCGACCCTATTATGCGTCGATCCTACCAACAAACAAACATCCCGAAATAAGTCATCAACAGCCCCGGAAGGAGCTATAATCAACGACCGCCCAGGGAACTATATCAAACAAAAATTATAAAACTCATTTGGGACCCAGAAGACACTGCGATACCAAGCAAAGAGAAAATTGACAAAGGAGCCAAAAACTCTATTCATCCCCAAGAAGGGTAAAAGATACAAGCAATGGCTCTATACCTCACCAGAGAGTCTCAGCATGAATTCACCAAACTGGAGTCATGGAAAAGGCAATCCACTTTCCTAGCATCTCGTTGGCGTGACAGAAAAACAAACAAATAATAGCAGTTTTATTGCTTGAACAAAAATCTTCTACAATTCTAAGCAAAACTTTCTAGAATTCCAAGCCGTGAGATGTGATTTTGCACTCACATGAAAACTATTATATGTACTTTTTTATTAATGGTGTAACATAGGAGGAAGTGGTCAGATGGCTGATATTTCAATATGTCAGACCACTTTATTCTATCTTAAACCGGCGTTCAAGAAGGACAGTTCTTATGTGAGAGCAAAATCGCAGCTCATGACTTGGAATTATAAACGGCTTCGTTCCAAGCCATGAACAGCGATTTTTCACTCAGACAACAACAACTTTTTATGAGCACCTTAAGATAGGAAAAATCGTCTGATTACTCACGTTTACAGATGTCAGACCACTTGCTCCCATCTTAGGGCCTATTCCAATCCAAGTCTTCGTCTTCGTCTTCATCTTGTTGGAACAGTTAGTGACGTCAGTTGTCTACGCCATGTAGCTTGACTAGTTTGTATAACACTTCATCAAGTCAACGACAGACTTGACTTCGAAAAAATTATGAACAGCTAATAGTAATATAAAACACATTTTTTCGGTTTATTTTTTATTTAAAATAAGCTGAGAAGTTTTACGATTAAAATAAAATGGATTATATGCAAAATTTTATAATAATTTCTGCCTAATAAACACACTTGCCTTAACCATGAAAAGATGAACGAAATGTCAGAAGTCAAGCTAAGCAAACTAATTGGAACAAGTTAACTTGCTTGCTGACGTCACTAATTGTTATAACGAGACGAAGACAAAGCTGAAGACTTGGATTGGAATAGGCCCATAAGCATTCATAAAAGACGCTTCTTAGCAGAATCGCAGCAAGACACGGCTTGGTATTATAGAATGTTTTGCATGATCGGAATAATGTGACGCTGGTTTGAGATATTTTCACTAGCGATGTTTTTTTTTGGCTTAAATCTAGTCCAATTACCGACAACCCTTTCATTAGTGTTGTAATCTTTACTGACAAACTAATTTGTAGAAAATGGCAATCACTTCGTTGGTGATTCATTAATGCCTATATTGGATGCAAACCGATGCAGAGAGAAGAAGGAAAAATAATGTAAACTTAATGAAAACCTTTTTTTTTAATGCCTTCCTCTTTAACATAGTGAAAATCAGAGTACCCAAAATTAATTTCGATGAAAAGAATGACTATGATGAATTAATGCTGTCATAGTGTTAATACTGCTGCAAACAAAATCTATCAACCACAGATGCAAACAGGTTGTTGCCTTCATTTTAGATTTCAACAGTAGCACAGATATGATTTCAAAAAGGTGTATAAAAGCATTAAACAAGAAATTCATGAAATCTCCCACAATCTCCATTCGAACACACCCACACACCTCATCATTGGAAGGAGAATGTCATGTCAGTTTTTTAGTATGTATATAATGTCAGTTTTTTGGTATGTATGTAATCATCAAATCAATGCCTCATACTGGATTAATAGTGTTATGAGTGCCTGCATTAATATTGCGCAAAAAAAATTCGATAGTTTAGTACTGCCTGAAAGTTAGAATAATTCCATTTCTCATGTACAGAGATTATGAATACCACATTAGTTCTGAATCTGCTTTCAACTTTTTGCTAGTGCCATGAAATGCAAAAGTTACGATCGTACATGTATGCAGATAGTCCACATGAACTAGCACACAACCTGATAGCGATAGATAAATTTACGTTTGCAATATCGAACAAACCTTTTCCTGCTCTGGGTTTACAGGCCCCATAATAGCTTCGCATGCAGCTGATCCACCAGAACATCCCAGTCCAAACTGCGATACAAGTGGTCTGCAAACATTCAGGAAATACTGGAAAGAAAATTGCGGTGAATTTCTAAAAGCATCCATCGATTTAAAATCAAGTACCTACCCTCACTGAATTTTTATTGCTTATTTCTAAACTTTCGTTCACTCTGGCTATATAATTTTCTGCAGTACTTATCAGCGGCGTCAAATCAATTTTATCCCCGTCAGCAGCTCCCGGAGTTTTGCATGAGATTTGTTTCTGACATGCCAATTTTGTAGAAAAGTGAATTAGAAGAAGGCAATTTGAGTTTTCAATTATTTTTGCTTGGTTTTCAGATTCGTTCAAGGAGCAAATGAATTCAATTTTTGTCGACCACTGCCTATTTGGTTCGGAACATGGAGCGCCATTTTCGTAGAGCAAATATGGTGTCCCAGTTTCGTTAAATCTCAAGTGATTATTCACTTTTCCGAGTGTAGTAGTTTGCATATCAACTGTCTCGCACATGCCTTTAAAAATAAATTTTTAAGTAAAATATGTAAGTTATATTTCTGAAATACGTAAAAGCATATGTTTTACAAATAGATATTTCATTCTAAAAACAGGCAATTATACAGAGTGATACGGAAAGGTGTATGTCAAAATGCAAATCGATTCTATAGGGTGCTGATCAACTTTTGTTTTGGGACCCCTCCCCTAAAGTTCACCCTTACTTTTTAAATTCAAAATTTCTTGTCTTTGGAGAGCGATGCTATTACTTAAAATGTCCTAAGTCCTGTAAAGGACATCGAAGGACAATGGAATGGGACTTGTTGGAAAGCACAGGCCATTAACTTAGATGCACTTTAATGTCCAACTTCCTAAAATTCAAGTCAAAAATTGAACACTTTATCCTTCTTCCTGAACAATTATCCTACCCCTCTACAGGTATTGCTTTTTCTCAAAACAAAATAAGTTGCGCGCTTCAAGGGCGTTTAAAAAAAATCACGTCAATATCTTCAGCCGTTCAGAAGATATTAACATTAATAGAAGATCAGACATCATCGACTCTTCGATTATTTTCTGTGCATTATATATAACTAAATTGCCTTGTATACCCAAACCTTTGTTGCGAGAATTGAATCCTGTTGTTTTGTTGACACAAAAATAACGATCGCTGCCATGATCTCTTTGGTCCAAACCATCTCATTGGTACACCAAATGGTAATGACTGCCCTCTATCGCTTGCCCACTATATCTATCTTTATATACTTATCCCTTCCACAGCATTTACTAACTACCAAATGCCCAAAATCAACCCTTAAAATAGAAATGCGGGGCAACATACCTTCACACATTGTAAATTTCGGATTTTGTGTCTGAATTTTTCAATTTCTACAAGTACCCAGATGTGATGAGAACATTTTTGGCCATTTTTGAAAATTGTAAGTACACTTAAATTAATATTAGTCATGGGTTACGCTGAGAAAAAACCCCTAGTCAATCGTTAAATGAATTAACTAACTTTTCTAACAACACGAAGATGGAGACGAAGACTTCGATTGGAATAGGCTCTGAATTTTTCAAATTTTCCTTTGAATTTACCCATTTATTTATAAGAACTACAAACAATTTTATATCTACTAAATAAAATGATATGTTTTTAATATCATTAAATAGGAAATATATCCCAATTTACTGAAACATGCTCTCAAATCGTCTAATAATCTTTAATCATATTTTCTCGAAAATTAAGAAATTGTAAGATAAGATAAAATAGAATTCAGGTGACTATTTGTTTACTGTTATTTTCATGGGTTTTACCTTAGCATTTATTTTCACATTCTAAATAGTTGTTTCAGTAACAAACTTTAAGGAAATATTTGTGAGTTTCCGAGAAGGTTTTAAACCTCCTGTATGCTTTTACACGACCTCACGAGTTGTCACTTCTTATAAAGATAAACTTACCTGCGGGATCAAGACAGGGAAGTTCTGCACTAGAACATATTCCAAACGTGTATAGCTTGTTCTCATGTTTCGCTTGGAATGTTTTATTTGAAAGAGATCCAAAATCATACCTACAAAAAATTTATATTAGTTCTAACTTATTTATTCACGTCAAGCACTTACTCAAATCCTGATCTTGAATCAACGGCATAACATGGAGTAATATTTACACAAACCAGTGATGTCTGCCAGGAAAATTCGTAATTACATCCTTTTCGACCAATGAAATCTGGCTTTCCTAACTAAAAATTATTAAAATAAAATTTTGCAACTATTGATTTTAAGTATTTGTGATTCTTTATTGTGATAAATTACTTAACTTTTGTCCCAATCTTAAATATGACATTATCCAGAGAACTATTTTTAAATATCAATCAATTCTGGATTTTCTGGCGTTTGTTAATATAAATCTTTGGAAAATATTTTTCAACTACTTTAGTGAAATTATCAATACCATTCACAGAAGATCATGCTTTCGGGATCCGAACTTGTATCTCAACTTGAAGAAGTTTGAAAAGTATAAAAATATTGCCGTGGTGCGAAAGAGAAAAAAATCGAAGCTTACATCTTTAGCAGTCGATATTGCGAGTGACTTATATTACATTGAGCAATCAGATCAGACGTAAAGGGGTATACCTAAAGACGCTTAGCTTTCGTTACTGGGCGTAGGAGCCTCAGACGTGCAGTATTACTAGGACGATACAGCTAATAAGTGGAAAGTTCACAACGCCTAAGAAGTCCAACCAAAATGAACGACCAAAAAATTGGGTAAGGTTAAAAGATGCTGTGTGGTTTCTTCGACTCTCGTAAGATCTTCTATTAAAAATGGGTTACTACCCAAGTGAATCCACTCCAATAGAAAAATGTTTTGAAGAGGTAAAAGTTTTCGTGTGGTTCTTATGAAACAGCGCATTCTTCTCCTTCGAACAAAAAGCACTCCTTCGACGAATATGCCAGGAAATCACTGAAGATGTGTAATTTCTACTAAGGACTGATTTACCTACATCTGAATCCTATAGATACTCAACGATAACCGAGTGAAAAAATACGTTATAAGCTCAGACACTAATTCACTCCAAAAAAAGCATTAGTGCAATTAGTGAGTCTTTCTAAAATTAGCTTTTGTCCCTTTTCAACCAACCTACGTTAGGTAGATTGACTATGAGGAGAATTAGCGGTTATGTGTGGAAATTCAAAAGATAAGATAAGATACTTCTAAGAAAATGTAAAGTGTCCTTTGTAGACTATTTCACTTTTTGATCAACCGAAGTCCAGTAAAATTATTGTTCATACTTTTATTTTTTATTACTTTTGAAATATTTTATAACGTTTATAACGATCTTGGATCCAGCTTCAAAATTGAATCATAACTTCCTATGACGCAAGCTATCCTGCAAAATGCAGAGAGATTACACGAGATGTGCCATGGTGTAACAGAGAGCTGGAAAATGCAAGTCGCTGTCAGGAAATTACTGGTCAACAAATTGCAGCAAGACTTCAAAAGGTTCTCTCTAAAAGCAACTCCAATACAATCGGTTTACCAAAATAGTCAGATGGAAGTTACACTGTCAACTGTCAAAGAATACTAGGATAATCAGCCAGTCCTAAGATGGGCCTCTGAGGAAATGAGAGGAAATGGCTGCTCTTCCTGCTCAGCACGATAGAGAGGGAGATAATTAGTTACTCTCTCAATGAACACTGTCCATTGAAGAAAATGGTTTTTGTAGAAGACAATAAATGCCGAAGCTGTATAAAATATGTTGTAGCGGCAAAGCATGTAAAGCCTCATAACGACTGTGGCTAAATAATCTCAAGAAAGCATTCACAACGTATGTTGGTGTAGCATAACAGCTGCATAGCTGATACCGAAGTAAATCATGGACTCCTCCAACGGATAAAAGCAAATTGAAACTGTCGCTTGAAATCGATCAAATCAGTATTTGTAGCCATAGTTTACGTATCGATTATTATCGGATAGAATAAACACACAACGATTTTGGACAAACACAAAACTTAGCATCGTTGTCTATCAACATCGAACCTTATTTGCCTCCTTTAACGTAAATAACATAAAAAGAGAAAATTATTTATTATTGATTTTGGCCAGCTGACCAAACACTATGTGTGTGTGTTTCAACATGGACAGAAAAAGTCGCACAAATAGACCTACATAAAATTCAAAGGTTAGCCTGTTTAGGAGTTATAGGTGTTCTGCACGCCTGACCATCTACAGCCTTGGTAACTTTTGTCAACATCCTTCCCCTACATCTTCATATGAAGAAGGAAGCAGAACTCAGTGCTTAGAAACCTCTGGCACTAGACCTTCTGCTGAATTATAATATTGATGTAAGACTGACCACATTAAAATTCTCAATGGATAGAATACAGACTGCACTAAATAAATATACTATCAAAGAAATATAACTTTACAGTGACGTTTAAGACAACTTTGGAGGACTCCACAAAATGGGCCTGTGGGGTGAGTGGATGAATCCAACATCGGCGGTAAAAAAGTTGAACATAGTTAAGGATGATACGTGTCGAACCTATTTAGAGAATGATGAGGTGCCAGAATGCATTGCCTGTCACTGCTGAGCTCTATATCAATAAAGACAGAAATATTTTAATACGATACATAAAAAGGCTTGGTGTGTCTTTTAAGAGGGCTATGTATCAAAGGACCCTAGATGGTCAAAGTGACATGAGGAATCTGTAACCACTCTAACCTCGTTGTAAATAAATAAACAACCATAGGCTATTCACAAATTGCTCATAAATTGCTCTCATCCTCATCCTCGGACCAGAACCACAACCAGCTCAAGATCCTGCAGAAATTGGTATGACGAACAATCCGTTCTACCAGTGCCTTATATAAGAGGCGAAAATCGCGGTGTTCTTCTTCTTCGAACAAAATCTTCTGACAAAATTAAAAATGCACTCAATTTGCGATTTTTTAATATCTTAAGGATGTGGACATTTTTTTTCATTTTACGAGCAAGGGTTATTGCGTTAAATTAAAAAAAAAAATTCAAGTAAATTTAAAACAAAACAAATGTTAAAATAGTTCAGGAATATTACACTTATTAAAGGACAATTTTCCAGATTTTTTTTTTCAGTTGGAAAAGTATAGCTTTTGTTAACTTACCTTTTCGTTAAAATCACAATCAAAATAAACAGTTGATGTGAAATTATGTGTTACATTACAAGCAATATCCGAAATATGCCTCATTAAGATTTTGCTGCCTTCTATTATTGGTTTACTTTCTGCAGATCCAAAATTAAGAAACCTGTAAGATATATTTAAAGATTACATAATTAGCTATTCTACAAATTATCCAGTCAAATTCTTACAAGAAAGGAAAATTGTATTTTTGTTAAGTAAACAAGGAGTAATTAGAATTTGAATTTGAATAGGGTAGGAACTAGATTTTCAGTTCCGACCTGAATTTTACAAACGAAGTCGACATAAGGGACACAAGATTGAAATTCGAATTTTACGGTTGGCAGCGCGAATGCGTTACAAACAAGGCGAACGGTTGGCTACGCTGGTGGTCGTGGTGGCGGACTGAACCAGATGGGGCGGGAGGGTAACAAAAGTTCGCCTGAGCATACAAGCACCACTCGACTCGAACGATTTGTAGTTCATCAGAAAAATTTGTTGTTTATTTTCATTTGTTTCATTTGCTGTTGCTGATAATAATAGTGTTGTAGATTTATGAGAGTTCATCTGGGAGATGACTTTTGCGGTAGCCACCTTACAAATCTAATGCTTAAAATAGGTAATTCTGACTATCTCGAATTGGACGGGTAAATTATTATTCCAACAGAAAAATGCTCAATAGTAGCGACCATTGGAAACTTGATTGCGAGAATATCTTGACATTATTCACATCCAGGATAAGCCTACTAATGATATGTTATTGAAGGTACAAATCGATAGACTCAGTGGTATACACCATTCAGTGGAATTTCTAAAAATTTTCAAGATACCGGTTCTCCAAATCCATAAACTTATCCTGAGGGTGAGTGCTTCAGTGACCGAAACTTTGTAATGATATTAAGCTGAAAATGAAAACTTTGAATCGCAATGATTTGAAAACCACAACCTTCATCACATGTTTTGGAGAGGAGTCAGCGTTTTACCACGTATAAAGTATTGCAGACGATTAATATAAATATATCTTAGAGACAGACGTTAAAGTTAGCTGGGATAGATTTGAGGAGGACTGTTTCTCACGTAGTCAGTTTTACGTAACTCAAAAGTGAGCTCATCCGATCCGGCTTATCCTGGTATTGGAAAGAAAAGTTTGAAGCATCAATTACAAAGAAATACCTTAGACGGATTATGAGAATTTCAAACAAAATTTTTAATTATATTATTAGTGTTAGAGATTTACGAATCCACGCCCACGCAGACGTAGTCGCCGATAACTAGTAATTATTAAAATTGCCACAATTATAAAATCAGTTATCCTTGTGGACTTTTAATCCAAGTAAAGTTAATAAAAATTTCCAAAGGTTTGAAAGAGCTACATCTGCAGTGGTGGTTGGGATTATTATGTAATATTAATATATAATTAATTAATATATAATATGTATTTCAAAAGGTTCTGTACTTGAAAATGTCAGTAAATATCACATCCCCTGAATGCCTTACAGTGCTGGAAATTTATGCAGACTTTAACACGATTATCCTCTTAAAAATATACCAATTCATTTACACCACGCCAAGACAACGAATCTGCATTTGTGGCTGATTTTCACCTAGATATTCCCATTAAAACCCTTGCTCTAATAAATATAACCAAAAACGTACAAGGACGTGAAGATAATCCTTGTAACGCAAGAAAATAAAAAAGTATGGAAATAAAGCCAAAAGCCTTTAAACATGTCTTCCTCCAAAAAAACGATTTTTCAGATTCGTAGTTTTGGCGTCATGGTAGCGAAATTGTAGCAAAAGTATTATATGTACTCAATCTACTCATTCATAATTGGGTTAAGCTAATAGAACACATTTCACATTATCTCTTACCTAATTAACACATGTACATTCAATTCAAAATAAATCTGTTGGATTAAATTATAGAACAGAAAAACAATAATAGAAAATAGCGCAAAAATTGCAGCGCCTAATAATTTTTGTAGCTCAATATTATTACAATTTACATACAAACATACCTTTCCTTTAGACTTTTTGCAGTCTTGTTGACGTAGCATACACTACTTCCTGGAGGACACATAGCATTTTGCGTGTATAAGACTGGCTTACAGACATTCAATATGAAGGAAGATCCATTTCTGTCAGATACGCTGAAAATAAAATAAAAAGCTTCCGAGTGGATTATCTAATATTTAAGAGATTTATTATTTCTGTTAAACTTTTCGAAACATAAAATGACTAAAATTACTTAGAGAAATGTATTTTTCTGAAATATCGGATATTAATTATACACTATACAGGCTGTCCGGCTTTGAGATGTAAATATTTCGCAAGGTGACGGATCTTGTCAAGACAAATCATAATAAGTATGAAATAGGGGGGAGAGCAATTTATGTTTCCGGATACTTTTTCCACTTAACATTCTGCAACGGAGGGGATGTTAATGGCCGTTAAAAAAAAGACAAAGTCATTGTTTTTGTAAAACAAGCGATAAAAAACCCAAAATTCGGATTTTAAATATTCATATCTCCGGAAGGATAGGGAGAAAATGGCTTTTTGGAAAACCTATAAGTTTGGCTACTTATCAAAACCGCAACCGTGATCATAGGTTGCCTCATTTAGACATTGCAGCGTATTAAGCAAAACGCAGGCCAGAAAATTTAAATGTCTATAGCTCCTTACCCCTTGGGATTTATCCCCCTCCCCCTCCCTTTGCTCAGCCTACCATACCTATAGCCGGACGATTATCACATATTCGTAGTTCACCCTGTATATAGCGACCATAACAATCATCTAACCGTTATCTAGGACTAACTGAGTAGCACAAATGTCTCCGGCTGACAATGTACTATTTACAGAAATCATATTAACCTGATGTAGATTAGTGTCCACATTTAGAGTGCGAACTTTCGTAAATAACAACTCCACCGGCTTTCATTGAGCTATGCTTGAATTTTACTACACACTTAAAATTGGCGATATCAACATTTTAATCATTTCCCAGCCATGTTTCTGAGAGTAATAAGTAATTCGATTTCTTTACAACTGTATCCATCAAATCCAGTTCGTGAACTCGCAGGCTTTGACAATTCAACGAAAATAATGGAATTCCTCT